>CM022955.1:7375451-7547796 GCA_012931725.1 Litsea cubeba
TAACATCTCCTTGACTTTTGACTTGTTTCGTTGTTTTTGTTCCTTGTACACTCTTGGCATAAACTACTTAACTAATTATGAAACATAAATTCTTATTGAATTTAGGACTTGGACCTGACTTAGAATGTACTTAGGAATCTCTGTCATGTATGATAAACATGACTGGCTATCAATGAAAGGGGATTATCACGTGGTTTGTTTGTCTTGAAAGAGATAATCCCTATGATTTGTCTGTACATGGAACTAGCCAGACTTGCTTGTCTTATTATCCTTGTGTCAGAACCACTCTGTTATTACTTGCATCTCATGGTCATCTGCAGTTTGGGATTTAATGACGAATCGGTTACTCCGGTCGTCGGGATGGGCAGTCGGTGTAGGACGGCATCCATGGCGTTGAATAGCTGGGAGGCGGGCAAGGACCCGTGCTGCTATTCCCAGGACAGGGTAGCTAGGATCCCACTGGAGCCGGACTATGGTATAGTAGTCCAAGGGGATTGATTACTGGTACCCCGGAGGTGGCTTTGGACATCCTCGGAGTCTCCCTCTTGCTTGTTCTTGTTTTGCATTGCCATGGATAGTAGTTTTTGTTAGATGATTGTTAGGATTCCTTTTATTGTTCCTTGGTTATTAATCTCGCTTTATGCCTAGTTTCGCTTACTTGTACTCGCATAATTATTACTTGTCATTATTCTACACTTGATGAATGTCGTGTTTATTATGCTTTGTATATCTTTTTGCTCAACATATCTGTTGACTTTGTTCCTTGATGTGCAGACACATCAGGGTGACTTCTACTTTGAGGAGCAGGCCGGTGAGGAGATCCCAGAGAATCCTCCAACCTGCAGAGGAGGCACGAGAGCGCGTGCCGGTGAGGAGATCCCAGAGAATCTCCAACCTGCAGAGGAGGCACGAGAGGGCGTGCCGATGACGTTAGAGTAGCATCATCACACCCGGCACGAGAGAGATACATGGGGATTCTTTTAGATTATCTTTATTCATCTATTCTCTCGTTGGACCTTTCTTTTATATTGACTTCCGTACTTTTATTGGCCTTGTATCTTGGGATGGCTAATGTAATAAATAACTTGAATTCTTAGTTTTGTCTATTCCTTCTTGCAACTTAAATTTAATGAGATTATTATCCATTGCTTGAGATTCCATATGCCTAGAGTTCTATGAACTCCATGTTTATTGTATTGAAAGAGGCTTGAAATATCTTATCCTCACCGCGGACTACGATCCGTGGGCCCAAAGGACAAAAATTTTAATTAATCCTAAAATTCACTCTCCGGATCCGGTTATTGCTTTAATCGGGTTCGGGGGACGTGACAGGGATGGTATCAGAGCAGTGGTGGTTTCTCAGGGTAAAAAATATAGAAACCATAGGACGCGTGTGAAGATTTCATTAGTTAGTAAGTTGATCTCTTAGTTTTGTTTCTAGCATTGTGATGTTAGCTTGGGGCATATTGGAACTAACCTTTAATTTTTTTTTCAGGATCATGGCTGGTAGGCACAATACCAGAGGTGAGGGTAGTTCTTCTCAGAATGACTCTGAGAACCAATTTCATCAATTTATGGCAGCCTTCATCCAGTCTTAGAAGGATATGGCTGAGCAGAGCCAGAAATAGAATGAGGATTAGGCAGTATTTCAAGCACAAATGCTTGAGGTCATACAGAAGGTGGGCCAGCCACAGGCCAAGGAGTATGACCTGAATGAATTGGTTGAAAAGTTCAGAAAGAGGTTCCCACCTGAGTTCCATGGCATTGAGGACCCCGCTGTAGCAGATGAGTGGGTTGTCCAGATGGAGAAGATCTATGAGGTGTTTCGGTGCACGAGCATTCAGCAGGTGCAGTTAGCAGCCCATATGTTTCGTGGAGCAGCGGAGAGATGGTGGAAAACCGTCAAGCACCCGTATGAGGAGATTGCTAAGGAGGTAGCCTAGAAGACTTTCACGGAGCAATTTCAGAAGCAGTTTATCCCGGAGCACTATAGGGATCAGAAGATGGAGGAGTTCGAGAGGCTGGTACAGGGTGATTTAACAGTACAGGATTATGAGATTGCCTTCACCCATCTATCTCGATTTGCAGAGAGTCTGATTCAGCCAGAGTCAGAGAGAGTCTGGAGATTTATCAATGGGCTGTGACCTGATATCAAGATGCAAGTACAGCGCAGCAGACTGACCAACTACGATGATGTGGTCAAGGAAGCATACTGGGCAGAGGAGTCCTTGAGGGACGTGATAGCATTTGAGCAGCAGAGATCTTAGCATTGATCCCTCAGCCCAAGTCACAGGGTTCTTCGCCCCTGTTATATCAGCAGCCGGCACCCAAGAGGTTACGATTCGAGCATGTACCCCGACAGCAGCCACAGCGAGTTTCTTGCATCCATTGTGGCGGGAATCATTATGGCCGTGATTGCAGGAAGCAGTCTGGAGCGTGTTTCAATTGTGGAGACCCAGGGCATAAGGTTCATTTCTGCCCAGGGAAGATAGGAGTGGCACCACCAGCATTTTCCAGCTCCGGCGCCCCAGGCCACCACATCCTGCGCAGCCGTTGAGACAGATGCCTCCTGGACAGGCCAGGCCACAGCAGCAGATGATAGTTCGACCACCTCAGCCACCGCAGCAGCGCCCTCTAGTACCTCAGCAACGCTATCAGCAGAGAACCCCAGCACCAGATTCCAGGGACGTGGTCAGAGACCACCGCAGCAGTATCATCAGCAGCGTCCCCAGCAGGCAGGGAGAGCTTATGCTCTGACGCATGAGGAAGCAGAGGCTGCAGGGAATGTCATTGAAGGTACACTTTTAGTTTGTGGATTTGATGCTAAAGTTCTATTTGATCCTGGATCCACACACTCGTTTGTTGAACCAGCATTTGCACTGCATTTGGGGGGAGAATAAGGAGATACTACCCTACGATTTGATAGTAGCTACCCCTGTAGGTAGACATGTAGCTTGTAATGTCATCTACCCTAGGTGTAGTATTTAGATTGGGGAAGTTAAGCGGACCATCAGTTTGATCATCTTACCAATGGCGGAGTTTGATGTAATACTCGGTATGGATTGGTTAGCAGCTAACCGAGCAGTGTTAGATTGTTTTAATAAGACCGTGAAGTTGCAGAGTGCAGACCGTAGTGTCGAGTTTATTGGAGCTGAAAAGCCCATCTCCACTCGGATGATTTCTGCATTGAAGGCGGAACGTTTGATGAGGAGTGGATGCGAAGGGTTTATTGCATTTATTGCAGAAGATAAGGAGTCTAAGTCTGTTGATGAGATTCGAGTGGTGCGGGAATTCCCGGATGTATTTCCGGATGAGATTCCTGGTTCGCCACCTGTCCGTGAGTTAGATTTCACGATTGAATTGCAGCCAGGGACAACACCTATTTCGAAGGCCCCTTATAGGATGGCACCAGCAGAATTGAAAGAGTTGAAAACTCAGATTGGAGATCTGTTAGATAAGGGTTTTATCAGGCCCAGTGTTTCACCGTGGGGAGCTCCGGTGATATTTGTGAAGAAGAAGGATGGGACATGAGGATGTGCATAGATTACAGACAGTTGAATCAGATGACTGTTAAGAATAAGTACCCGTTACCGAGGATAGATGAGCTATTCGATCAGTTACAGGGAGCCCAATTCTTTTCGAAGATAGATCTGCGTTCCGGTTATCATCAGTTGAGAGTCAGAAAGGAGGATGTTCCTAAGACTGCATTCCAGACGAGATATGGACATTTTGAGTTTCTTGTGATGCCTTTGGATTGACAAATGCTCCAGCAGTTTTTATGGCTTTGATGAATAAGGCATTTGCTCATTTCTTGGATCAGTTTGTGGTAGTCTTCATAGATGATGTATTGGTGTACTCGAAGACTAAGGAGGAGCATGGGCATCAGTTGAGAACATCTTTGCAGCTTTTGAGGGATAACCAACTGTATGCTAAGTTGAGCAAATGTGAGTTTTGGTTGGAGCAAGTGGCATTTTTGGGCCGTATAATCTCTAAGGAAGGACTAACAGTGGATCCCAAGAAGATTGCAGCGGTTGTCAATTGGAGTGGCCCGAGGAATGTAGCGGAGATTCATAGTTTCCTTGGACTTGCACGTTACTACAGGAAGTTTGTGAAAGGATTCTCTACCATAGCATCTCCGCTAACTAAGTTGACGAGGAAAGATATTCCATTTGTATGGACGAAGGGGTGTGAAAAGAGTTTCCAAGAGCTAAAGACTACTACAGCACCTATACTTGCTTTACCCGCTGGAAGTGGATGATTTGTGATTTTCACAGATGCATCAGGAGTAGGATTGAGATGTGTTCTCATGCAGCATGACAAAGTGATAGCATATGAATCGAGACAATTGAAGGATCATGAGAAGAAGTATGCCATACATGACTTGGAGCTAGCAGCAGTAGTGTTTGCATTAAAGTTGTGGAGGCATTATTTGTATGGAGAGAGATTTGAGGTGCATACAGATCACAAGAGTCTGCAATACCTGTTTACACAAGGTGATTGAATAACAGGCAGAGGAGATGGATGGAGTATATAAAGGATTATGATTTTCCGATCAAGTACCATCCTAAAAGAGTGAATGTTGTAGCAGATGCTCTTAGTAGGAAGGCAGCATTCAGTGGTTGTATAATGCCAAAATGGAGATGGATGGAGCAGTTTAGAGATATGGATGTGGAAGTCTGGCCAGTTAATGAGAAAGTCCTAGTTGCTATAATGGGAGTTTGGGAGCTGAAAGAGCAGATTCAGAAAGCGTACCCCTATCTTTTTCCAGATGAGATATGTTTAGGCATTTGGGGGACCAAATGTTCTTTTATTTGTAACAGTTGTAAGGTCTGTGACCTTACTGGGTCAGTTGGGCCCAAAACCCGGCCTATTGATCCGTTTAATTTGTTATGATTTTATGTAATTTAATTTTAGATATTTAAGTGGGTTTAGATCATGAGCGAGTTTCTTTTAGCATTAGAATAGTGTCTCAGAAGTTTCATTCGATTCCGAGTTCGTTTGATCATAGCAGGGGGGTAGTTTGAAATTTAGGGAAAATTGAGTGTTTTTCCGAAATATTCCAAACGCCGTGATTTTTGGGTTCGTTGGAAAGGTCTCGTCGTTCTGATGATTTTTGTCTCTTGACTCATCGCGATCCGACGATCAGAAACCGTTCAAGTGGTCCATTCTTTCACCGGACCCACTTAAAGGGCGATTCAGTCTTTTTCTTTCTATCTTCTTCTTAAACGAAGTCTAACCCTAATCCTTATTCATTCTCTGCAACGAAAGTAACCGCAACAACCTTTTTCTTCTTCCTCTTCCTTTCTCAAGTCAGAACTCCGCCCTAGAAGATCCAACTTGAAGATCCGATCCGCTAGACTTCTTCATCTCGATCTTCTCTTTCTTCCGGTATCAATCGGGTAGGATTTCCAGTAACTTCAACTTTTCAATCATCTTCCTTTTGGTTTAGATTAGGTTTAATCTTGATCTTTTTCCTTTATTTCTTCTCCTTTGTGTTCTAGGTTATAATTGTTCGGGTTAGATTGTGACTTTGATGGTAGAAAAGCTTCTCCTCGAATTTCACCCAATTCCAATCTTCTTCTTGGTTGAGGCAAGTTGATCTACAATTCATATATATATATATATTTATATGCATGTATGTTTGTTTTCCATTGATTGGCTATGTTTTCTGTAGATTTCCCTTTTAATTCCAAGCCTGTTGTGATTTTAATTGGAAATTATATGTTAGGTTAGATTTTGGAAAATGGATAATTGATGATAATAGGTTCTTTTAGAATTTCTTAATGGAATGGAATGGAATGTGGATGGAATGAATTGTTGGGAGAGCAGGAGGCTCAATTCTGAGCAGGATATAGCCATTGGGAAAGGTTTAGAACAGAATGAAGATGATCTGAAACAAATAGAACTAAAAAATTCAGCAAACAACACTTTCTGCACACGAATGTTCGAACACTTTTCCTGAACGTTCGAACACTTGAGCTCTCGGGAAATTGGCCTGGGACAAACGTTCGAACACTTCTTCGAACGTTCGAACTCCTGGCAATTTACCGATTTTAGGCAGATTTTCCAACGGTCATAACTTTTGATCCGTTCGTCGGAATTTCACGAACTATATACCTTGGAAAGCTCTTGGAATGTAGAATCCAATGGTTTTAGTTTCATCACGATCGGAGGTCGGGAAGTGATGTAAATACTTAGATTATTAATCCAGCTTATGTTTTATTGGAAAAGAGACCGGTAACCTAGGTTTGGGCCTTAGATGGTGAAAACCATAAACTTACTCTCACTTTACCATTAATGGGGATTGAAATCGAAACACGTGGCTTGGTGTGAATTCGATGGGTTGTCTAGGTATTCGTGTATTACATATGATATAACCGAATGCACATGGAACTGAACCAATAGATACTTAACATGATTATACACCAAGGGATTTTTCTAAAAGCATCATTGATCCAATTTCCACATGTACTCCGTTAGAACACGTGGAATACAGGGATGACACCACTTGCCTAGGATTGGATTGTAACATCTCCTTGACTTTTGACTTCAATCCGTTGTTTATGTTCCTTGTACACTCTTGGCATAAAATACTTAAATAATTATGAAACATAAATTCTTATAGAATTTAGGACTTGGACCTGACTTAGAGTGTACTTAGGAATCTCTGTCATGCATTGATAAACATGACTGGTTATCAATGAAAGGAGATTATCACGTGATTTGTTTGTCTTGAAAGAGATAATCCCTATGATCTTGTATTGCACATGGAACTAGCCAGACTTGCTTGTCTTGTTATCCTTGTGTCAGAACCACTCTGTTATTATTTGCATATCATGGCCATCTACAGTTTGGGATTTAATGACGAATCGGTTTCTCCGGTTGTCGGGATGGGCAGTCGGCGTAGGACGGCATCCGTGGCGTTGAATAGCTGGGAGCGGGCAAGGACCGTGTTACTATTCCCAGGACAGGGAGCTAGGATCCCACTGGAGCCGGACTATGGTTTCAGTAGTCCAAGGGGATTGTTACTGGTACCCCCGGGAGGTGGCTTTGGACATCCTCGGAGTCTCCCTCTTGCTTGTTCTTGTTTTGCATTGCATGGATAGTAGTTTTTGTTAGATGATTGTTAGGATTCCTTTTATTGTTCCATGGTTATTAATCTCGCTTTATGCCTAGCTTCGCTTTACTTGTACTCGCATAATTATTACTTGTCATTATTCTACACTTGATGGATGTCGTGTTTATTATGCTTTGTATATCTATTGTTCAACATGTCGTTGACTTTGTTCCTTGATGTGCAGACACATCAGGTGACTTCTACTTTGAGGAGCAGGCTGGAGAGGAGATCCCAGAGGATCTCCAACTTGTAGAGGAGGCACGAGAGTGGCGTGCCAATGACGTAGAGTAGCGTCATCCCTCCCGGCACGAGAGAGATACATGGGGATTCTTTTAGATTATTCTTTATTCATTATTTCTCTCGTTGGACCTTTCTTTTATTATTGACTTCCGTACTTTTATTGGCCTTGTATCTTGGGATGGCCAATGTAATAAATAACTTGAATTATTAGTTTTGTCTACTCTTTCTTGAAAACTTTAATTTAATGAGATTATTATCCATTTCTTGAGATTCCATATGCCTAGAGTTCTATGAACTCAATGTTTATCGTATTAAAAGAGGCTTGAAATATCTTATCCTCACCGTGGACTACGATCCGTGGGCCCAAAGGATAAAAATTTTAATTAGTCCTAAAATTCACTCTCCCGATCCGGTTATTTCTTTAATCGGGTTCGGAGGACGTGACACTGTCCCTGCTGGCGAGGCGGCTACCGCTGATCAGACCGAGGCCGACGTTGGAACTGCTGCTACTCCTCACACCTCTGATCCAGCGTGACCTCGGGCCGGTCTTGTTGGTTCTGCTTGTAGGAAAATCCTTTTTGTTTCTGATGTAACTTTCTTATTTTTCAATTGTATTCACTGTATCATGTAATGAACGAAGATTCAATACAATTAAAATTTCCTCTGGCAACTATCTTGGTCACTTGTCGTGTATGTTTTTTACTTGTCAAATATTTTGTACAAGTATACGAGCTCGGTAGGGATAGGTGCCGAACTGTCCCCAAGTTGGCCCTGGATTATACTACTAGGATTGCTACCACATCAGTAGATAGTGCGTCGGCAGCCTGGCATGAGTGCCGAGGTGCGCTCATAACGCAAACTGGAGAAGACCCATTGGCTCGTCGCCAGGGGCGCGTCGGCTACCTGGCAAGAGTGCAGAGGTGCGCTCATAACTCGAACTGGAGAAGACCTACTGGCTCGTCACCAGGGGCGCGTCCGTTACCTGGCAAGAGCGCCGAGGTGCGCTCATAACGCAAAATAGAGAAGACCCACTGGCTCGTCGCCAGGGGCGCGTCGGCTACCTGGCAAGAGTGCCGAGGTGCGCTCATAACGCGAACTGGAGAAGACCCACTGGCTCGTCGCCAGGGGCGCGTCGGCTACCTGGCAAGAGTGTCGAGGTGCGCTCATAACGCGAACTGGAGAAGACCCACTGGCTCGTCGCCAGGGGCGCGTCGGCTACCTGGCAAGAGTGCCGAGGTGCGCTCATAACGCGAACTGGAGAAGACCCACTGGCTCGTCGCCAGGGGCGCGTCAGCTAATTGGCAAGAGTGTCGAGGTGCGCTCATAACGCGAACTGGAGAAGACCCACTGGCTTGTCGCCAGGGGCGCGTCGGCTACCTGGTAAGAGTGCCGAGATGCGCTCAAAACGCGAACTGGAGAAGACCCATTGGCTCGTCGCCAGGGGCGCGTCGGCTACCTGGCAAAAGTGCCGAGGTGCGCTCATGACGCGAACTGGAGAAGACCCACTGGCTCGTCGCCAGGGGCGCGTCGGCTACCTGGCAAGAGTGTCGAGGTGCGCTCATACGCGAACTGGAGAAGACCCACTGGCTCATCGCCAAGGGCGCGTCGGTTACCTGGCAAGAGTCTCGAGGTGCGCTCATAATGCGAACTGGAGAAGACCCGAGACGCGTAGCCCCTTGGGCGCCGTTGGAGAGTTCTACGTTCTGGAGAGAATTGAGGGAGACAAGGAGCATAGTGCTTTTATTGCTTTTCAAAAATCAATTACAAATCAAAAATAGAACTTCTTGAGGTGCGTTGCGTTCCATGGCCGTGGCAATTGTCTGCCATCCATGTTTTCAAGCTTGTAAGCTGAACGACCACAGACCTTTGTGACCTTGAATGGTCCATGCCAGTTTGGCGCCAACTTGCCGTGGTTTGGATCTTTGTCCTGCGGGAGTGACTTCTTCAGGATGAGTTCCCCGACCGAGAATTTCCTTTCTCTGACCCTTTGGTTGTAGCCCCTGGCTAACTGCTGCTGATGGGCGGCTGACGGATGGCCTCCGCTTCCCTGCGCTCTTCGGTTAGGTCTAGCTCTCGAGTCAAGTTTACGTCGTTATGGCCTTGGTCGAAGAGTTCCGACCTCAAGGTCGGGAGGCCGATCTCGAGTGGAATCACGGCTTCCATACCGTAGGCGAGGGAGAAGGGTGTCGCCGTGGTGGAGCGTCTTGGCGTCGTCCTGTATGCCCACAGGATGCTCGGCAGTTCTTCCACCCATCTTCATTTGGCTCGATCGAGCCGCTTCTTGAGTCCATCGAGCATCACCTTGTTAGAGATCTCGACTAGACAGTTACTCTGGGGATATGCTGGGGTAGAGTAATGATTTCTGATGCCGAGCCCCTGGCAGAAGGTCTTGAAGAGGTTGGAATCGAACTGAGTCCCGTTATCGGAGATCAACGTCTGTGAATTTCCGAACCTTGTGACGATGTTTCTCCAGACAAAATTCTTTGAATCGTGCTCGGTGATGGAGGAGAGTGCTTCTGCTTCTATCCACTTGGTGAAATAATCGATGGCTACTATCAGCCAACTCTTATTTCCTGGAGCTCAGTGGAGAGGTCCTACGATGTCCAGTCCCCATTAGGCGAAAGGCCACGGGCTGGATAGTGGACTCAGATCCTGGGCCGATTGGTGGAGGGAGTGTGAAAACTTCTGGCACTTTTCGCACTTCTGCGCATACTTCTGTGCATCTGTCCTGCATGTACGGCCACCAGTAACCCTGGCTGATAGACCGGTACACCAGCGACCGTCCACCGATGTGACTTCCGCAGATTCCTTCATGCATCTCGTAGAGGAAGTCGTCAACATTGTCGGGGTGCACGCATTGAAGGTTGGGGCCAGTGAAGGACTTTCTGTAGAGCTTGCCTTGTGGGCTTAACCAGAACTGAGCCACTTTGAGTCTATTTCGGCGAGCTTCGTTCTTATCTTCGGGGTGCTGGTCATCTCTGAGGAAGGCAATGATTTCGTCCATCCAGCTCGGGCCGAGATTGACGCATAGAATCTGCCGAGGTGGAGGGAGATCTGTGCTTAGCCTCTCTAGCGATCCTACGTCGACAGTTCTTTTCCTCCCGACCTCAACAGCTGAAGCTAGGCTGGCGAGGGCGTCGGCATGCGAGTTGGAGTCCCTCCCGATCCGCTTGACTTCGGCTTTTTGGAACTGCAAAAGAAGTTTTTTTGCATGCGCTAGGTAGGCAGCCATCCTGTCGTCACGAGCCTGGTAGTCTCCGGTCAGCTGGCTCGTCACCAACTGTGAATCACTGAAAACCACTAGCTGCTAGGCTCCTAGGATTTTAGCGTTATTCAGCCCAGCTATGAGGGCCTCGTCTCTGCCTCATTATTGGATGCTTTGAAATCAAGGGTGAGGGCTTGCTCGATAACCAGTCCCTCTAGAGATTGAAGGACTATGCCGGCGCCAGCCCTCTTGGGGGTGGAAGATCCATCAACGAACACCTTCCAAGCAGAAGTGAGGAATGGGTTCCAGGCCTGCTCCTACTCCGTTCCAGTGGCCTCGTCCTCATACCTCCCGCCCCCCAGTTCGGCGTCGACCGGGGTCGGTGACAAACTCGGAGAGGTGAATTCGACGACAAAATCTGCTAGAATTTGAGCTTTGACCACCGTTCTAGGTTGATACTTGATGTCGTATTGCCCTAGTTCGACGACCCACTTCGAAATAAGGCCAGAGAAGTTGGCCTTTTTGAAGACCGCCCCGAGCGGATGTTCTGTGATGACCATGATGGAGAAAGCTTGGAAATAGTTGGAGAGTTTGCGAGAAGCGTTGACAAGTGCCAACGCGAGCTTCTCCATTGGGAGGTACCTGGTCTCGGCATCAAGCATGAATTTGCTCGTGCAGTAGATCGGCATTTGCTGTTTGTCATCTTCTCTAAGGAGAACCGAACTCACCGCATGGTCTGAGACTACAAGGTAGAGGTAGAGTACTTCTCCCTGCTTCGGAGCGAGAGTAAGGGGAGTGAGGAGAGATAGGCTTTGAGCCTTTGCAGTGCTTCATCGCATTTTGGTGTCCAATGGAATTTCAGGTTTTTTCTTGAGCAATTGAAAGAAAGGCCTGCATCTATCTGATGATCTGCTGACGAAACGATTGGGTGCGGCAGCCATGCCTGTGAGCTTCTGGACCTGCTTCGTCGTCGTCGGACTCTGGATTCCCAGGATCGCCGTGATCTGATCTGGATTGGCTTCAATTCCTCTTCTGGTGACCAAGCTTCCAAGGAATTTGCCTAAACCGACTCTGAACGCGCATTTGGAGGCGTTGAATTTCAGCTTGAAACTCCTAAGTATGTCAAACACCTAACTAAAGTCGGCCAGGTGGTCCTGGGACTGTTTGGACTTGACGACCATGTCGTCAATATAGACCTCCACCGTCTTGCCTAGCTGGGCCTGGAACATCTTCGTGACCAGCCTTTGGTAGGTTGCCCCTGTGTTCTTGAGTCCAAAGGGCATAACCTTGTATCAATAAATGCCTCTGGGCATTATGAACGCAGTTTTCTTTTCGTTAGGTTCGTATATTGGTATCTGGTGGAAGCCTCGATAAGCATCGAGGAAGCTCATCCTTTCGTGGCCTGCGGTGGCGTCGATTAGTTGGACGATTTTTGGGAGTGGGAAGCTGTCTTTGGGACAGGCCTTGTTTAGGTCGGTGAAATCGACGCAGACTCTCCACTTCCCAGTTTTCTTTTTGACTACCACTGTGTTCGCCAGCCACTTTTTTGATACTTGACCTCTTTGATCGCCTGCGCCTCCAGCAACTTTCCAACATCTTCGACTACTGCCTCCGACTGCGGTACCCCCGTCCTGCGTGACTTCTGTACCACTGGCTTGTGTTGAGGGTCCACGCTGAGCCTGTGGCACATGACTTCGTGGTCAATGCCGGGCATCTCGTAGGGGGTCCAGGCGAACACCTCCTTGTTTTTGAATAGTAGACCGATGAGCTCGGCCTTTTCTGCCTTGGCAAGCTGGCTGCAGATCAGGAAGTGGCGCTCAGGGTCGGCGGGATCGAGTCTGACCTAGGTCAGATCCTCCACGCTCTTCTTCTCGGGATCGCAGCCGGCCTTCTCGAGCTCGTCTTCTAACTCGGCCATGTTCACCTGCTGCGGGCTCCTTCTCTCCGGGCACCACGGCCATGAGACACTGCTTAGCCGCCTGCTGGTCTCCCCTAACCGTGACCACCTTCATTTTATCGTCCTTGATAAAGGGAAATTTGATTTCTGGTGGTGGAAGGCATTGCTTCCATGCTGTGTAACCACGACCTCCCCATTATGGCATTGTAGGGAGACGGCGCATCTACCACAAGGAAATCGACAGTAATGGAGGCGCCTTCGACCTGGACCGTGAGGGAGATCTTCCCCTTGGGATACACTGGTTTGGCGCTGAAGCCTATCAAGGGAGTGCGCGCCTCCTCCGGGTTTTCTTCTCTAAGGCCCATTCTTCTGAAGCAATCGAAATAAAGGATCTCGGAAGAACTTCCGGGGTCGACGAGGATCCTCTGAACTAGGCAGTTCTTGAGCTTTAGGGTGACGATCAGCAGATTGTTATGGGGGAGCTGGACTCCTTCCAAGTCTTCCTCAGAGAAACAGATCCTGGGCTTCTCCTTCCGAGCTCTCTTTGATACTAGCTCGAGCTCGGCAGTCATCACCTGTTTGCCGTGCGCGGCCCTCCTGGTCTCGGCCCGGGCCTGGTTACTCCCCCTTGGGGCGGGAGCCAGGTGGATGACACTGATAAGTTTTTCCGATTCATTATTGGAGTGGGCTCCGTCATCTTGGCGCTGAGCTCGGCTGGTGTTTACTCCTCCCCCTTTCACATACTCCTTCAGGTGTCCTTCCTTGACGAGCTTCTCGAGGTGTGACTTGATGGAGTAGCGGTCTTCGGTGTCGTGCCCCCTCTGCTTGTGATAGGCGCATAACTTACTCTGGTTTCGGTTGGCGGGGTTGCCCTGCATAGGCTGCGGCCAGCTAAAGTAAGGCTGGTCTTTGATCTTGTTCAGTATCTTGTGGACCGGCTCCACGAATACTGTGTGGACACCCGGCCTGGGCTTCTTGCTGTCATCCCTGTTGAGAAACGAAGCCGTTGCCGAGCTGGTGGAGGCTCGGTATCGATCCCTTTCCTCCCTCTGAAATGTCCTCTTTTCCTTCTTAGAAAAGGGTTTCCCGGAAGGGTGTCGATCGCGCTGGATGGCTTGATTTTCGGGCTTGGTCTGGCCTTTGGAGGTGGACTTGGAGACGCCGAAGCTCTCCTTGGCCCTGACCTCGTCCTCCTCTTGGGCGACGTACTTGTTCACCCTGGCCATTAGCGCTTCTACCGAGGTCACGGGGCTCCCGACCAGCTCTTTGCGAAGGTCGTTGCCCAGCAACAAGGAGTGCTGGAAGGACATGATCGCTACTTCGTCGTTTGAGTTTTCGATCTGACTATAGACAGTCCAGAATCTCTTAGCAAACTGGGTAATGCTCTCGTTCCACCTCATCTTGAGGGCCATGATGTCACCATCTGTCTTCGGGATGACTCTGTGGGCTTAGAACTTCCCCAGGAAGGAGTTCCGCAACTGGTGCCAACTCGAGATCGATCATTCTGGGAGGCTGCAAAACCATTTGAGGGGGAGGTCTCCCAAACTTGACGAGAAAACTCTACAGTTCAGATGACTGACCTCACCCCACACTGACATCTTCTGGGTGAAATGTCGGAGATGTGCTGCCGGGTCCGAGGTGCCGTCATAATGAACGAACCTCGGAACGCTGAATCTCTTGAGCAGGAGGAAGTCCTTGATTTCCTGAGAGAAAGGAGATGAGCCGGCGTCACCGGAGTCGTGCGAATGCAGGGGATTGCGGGAGATAGCTTCCATATTGCGCTGGATTGCCTACCTGACGAACCTGTCAAGCCGCGCTTCTTCGTCTTCTTTGTCCCCCGGGGGGCGGGTTTGACCTTCTCTTCGAGTGACTGTTGCTGGAGCCCTCGTCTTGAGCCCGGCGCTGCCTTTTCTGCTCGAGGTGTTGTCTGAGATCGATCTCGGATCGGTGGGTCGGCCTACTCTTGGAAGGCTGAGGGCCGACCTTTGCCTCGCGCTCAGGCTGCTGCCGGAGCTGCTGTTGGAGCTGCTGGATCAATTTTTCTTGTTCTCGGATGAGGGTGTTCTTGGCCGCGACGTCCTTGTCGCTAGTGAAGTAGCGGGAACGATGGGACCC
Organism: Litsea cubeba; assembly: GCA_012931725.1. Classification (NCBI taxonomy): domain Eukaryota; kingdom Viridiplantae; phylum Streptophyta; class Magnoliopsida; order Laurales; family Lauraceae; genus Litsea; species Litsea cubeba. The sequence goes on from CM022955.1 coordinate 7,390,026, forward strand.
ACTGACCGTTATAGCTTTGTCCTTCTGGGACGTTCTCGTCGCTGTTCATCTCGCCGAGGAGGCATGACTTCCTCCTCCGGGGATGAGTCTTCGATCTGCTCCGGGGTAGGGATCTGAACGAAGAGGTGTGTGTCAGAGCGCTCCTCGATTGCGGCTGGACCAGACCTTGCCTCCAATCGCATCTGAGGAGGAGCGACCGGCGGCAGGCCCGGGGGTGTCTGGATGATCGCCCTCACAGCTTCTCCGCCTTTCCTAGCTTTGGGAGGCATGATGTTTAGGAAAATCAGGTTAGTGCATTCCCATAGACGGCGCCAATTGTAAGTGCCTAAATATTACGGACTTTGTAATGAAGATTATTTTGAGTCTGATGCTCCTTGGAAGATGGTGAATAGCCTGAAGACCTGAAAGGGAAGAAGATAAGGACGTCAAAGGACCCTGACTATGGGCAGCGCAAGGTAGAGATGTCAAGTGGGCCGTGCCGGCCCGGCCCGCTAGTCAACGGGCCGTGGCACGGCACGGCCCGGTCAACGGCACGGCCCACTAGGCACGGCCCATGACGCGGGCCGTGCTGGGCCGAGCTGCGCAGGCCCGCTGGCCCGTTAGGCACGGCCCGCCAGGCCCGCCAGCCTAGTGGGCCAGCCCCTGTGGCCCGCCAGGATCGGCCCGCCAGGCCCGCCTGGCACGGCCCGCTAGGCACGGCCCGCCTGGCCCGCCAAAAAAATTATTTTTTTATATTTTTTTTAAATTTATAAAAATCTATTTCCCAGCCAACTAACAACCCTAGCATTTTCTAATAAAAAAAACACTTACATAACTTGGAAGGTAGGACTTTAGTGTAAATTAGTCACACTAATAATGAGGGGCAATGTGTTTTTGGGGAGAAGTAATAAGGGGAATGTTTTGGTGTGACACACTTACCTTCACTAAATTTGCCCCCTTGGCTTCAATAATTTAATTATAATTATTAAGCACTAACAAGCCAAAGCCAATGTCTTCATTGCCTCATCGCATTTGAGAATAAAGAGTTATCCAGTTGGGTTAGGTATTTTTCATTTCTCATCTAATTGTTTAGGATTGGATGCTATATTTCTCCTATAGAATTATGTTTCTTTTACCCATATGACTTGAGGTCTCTCAAGGGTCTAATACTCATTGGCTGGTTACAACATGACATGACTGAATATTTGAAGTTATCTAATATACGACCAAAAATCTTTTTAGTTATAATTGAGTTATTAGACTATTAAGTTTTGAGACTTTTCATAAAGCCCATTTTCAGCTGCATGCATGACATTAGGCAGTGGACTATGCAAGATTCTTACTTCTTTCCATCCTCTAAATAGTTAATGTAAGTAGAACGCAATCAACCACAATAGCGAGACAAACGATTTTTTATGTAAAAATTGTATTGGAAAAAATCACGGGTCTTTTTGTCTAAACCGCGGACAACCAAGCACTATATAAAATAAATGTTATAAGGACTCACAGAACCTTTTAAAATAAAGGTTATAAGGACTCACATCCTCATCTAACTAGTTTTAATATTGTTTGAATAAATATTAGCATATAAAAGTAAGGTAGCCTAGTGGTTGTGTTTATCTTTCACAACCATTAGGTTGTGAGATCAAGTTCACCCAAACACATTTATTTTTAAAAAACTATACAAATTACGCAGGTCGGGCCAACCCAACCCGCCTCGGGCCGGCCCGGCACGGCCCGCTCCAGCCCGCCCCACTGTGGGCCGTGCCAGTGGGCCGTGCCGTGCCAGGGGTTTTCCCCTGGCGGGCCGTGCCGTGCCGGCCCGTTAGCTGGGGCGGGCCGTGCCGGCCCGGCCCACGGCACGGGCGGGCCAAGATTTTAGTGGGCCGTGCCGGCACGGCACGGCCCGTTTGACATGCCTAGCGCAAGGCTCTCCGATGCCTAAGTCAGTAAGAGGTCTGAGCAGTAGGACAGAGAGGTTATGTTGTGCATACCTGTGATGGAGATCGCTCCTCTATTTATAGATGAGGAAGTCTACGTTGCATGGTGAGGCTCATGATGACGTCCTAGCGTTCCCAGGGATATCGTCATGTCAACCCATTACTCATTAAATAGCAGTCCGATCAGCCCATCATGCATTAAATGCTGGTCCAATCGGACCTTACCACATCTAACTTTTGGGCCTAGTCCCATCGGGCCTGGCTTGGGGCCATACTTTGATGGGACGTAACCGCTGGATGCCACTCTGTCAGGGGCAAGAGGTGGCCAGGATGGCTTTGTCAGTTCTGTTAGGATTTCGTATTGCAATTTGATGGATGCATTGATTTCAGTTCCATCTTATTCATTCATTTGAATCTTCACACATGCATTGATTTTAGAAATCTTGAAATCTTGATTTATACATGCATTGTTTTAAATCTTGTAAACCTTATGATTTATGCATGTTTTGGTTTTAAACATTGGATGCATTTTTAGTTTGAAAAAGATTTTATAAATCAAGCTAGCCATTGGTTTTAAATGTTTCAAATTTTATTTGGCCTTTTATGTTACATGATTTTTAAGCACTTGGATTGGTTTAAATCATGTTTCCATGCTTGGTTTAATTAATGGCCCAAAAATCCCTACATGAAAATACTTTGAAATGTGTAAAAGTTGGGATTTTAGCCACACTGTCGGTTAGCATGTCGGTCAGGTGTCGGCTAACCGACCATGGTTCAGAAGCTGACCGAAAGCCTCTCGGTTATAATTCCAGAGAGCTGTTTTCTGAACAAAATTACACTGTCGGTCACCTGTCGGTTAACCCACAACTGCACAGTTTCAAAAATATGACCGTTGGGACTTGACCGTTGAGGTGTCGGTCGACCGACACCTTCCTGTCGGTCGACCGACAGGTAGCCGTTTGAACACTTTTTCTATAAAAGTGAGTTCATTCCTTAGCCATTTTTGATGATTTTTGAAGCCCTTCTTGAGGCATTTTGAAGCAAAAGAAAGGGGATTTAGCTAAGGAAGGCTAATGGTCATTAAGGAAAGCTAAAGCTTGGATTAATAAAGTTAAACCACCAGGTAAGCTTTGCCTTTTATTAATCATTGTTTTATGCTTTGTTAAACTATTGGTAAATGATTTTAGCATATCAACTATGATGTGTTGAATCCTCTACTTCCTTAATCTTTGATTTAAGTCATATGATTCTTCACCTTGATTTCAAAACAAGTTTGTTTTATAAACTTTGTTAATCATGCATTGCCAAAATCTTTGAATTCTTTTATGTCATGATTCATTAACTTGTTTTGAATCTTTCCTTGTTGTTTTCATTCATTTAAACCTTTGTTGAATTAGTTTGGTTTTGAAAACAACAATGCACATGCATCACATGTCTAGACTAAATTAATTTCATACAACTTGTGAACCCTTATTTTTCATATCTTCTACAAGGTTGTATTTGGTACATGTGATTTGCATATTACTTCAATCATATCTTTTTATGTGCATTAAACTTTTAAATGCTTTTAGCATAAATTGATTGAGCTTTCATTTTCAACTTGATTGAAGTATTCACACACACACACACACTTCATGAGCATTATCTTCGCATTACTTAGAGTGTTGTGTGAGTTAGCTTTTCACCTTCATATCCGCCTATTTAAGAGGCAATTAAGTTGAGCTTAAATTGTAATCTCTTAGAGTATTTTGTCAAGACACTTTCTTTGAGAGAAATCATTTGTTTGTAAGGTTATTGCTTAGCCATATAAAAGCATTGTGTAAAGGTTATTACTTAGCCTAGAAAAGCATCTTGTATAGGTTGCTGTTAAGCCTTGAAAAACAACATTGCTATGGTTATTGCTTAGCCTATTGAAAAGCATACTTAGTGGGAATCCGGTGGGGTGTTGAGTCACAAGCCGGTAGTGGATGTAGGCATTGAGGCCGAACCACTATAAATCTTTATGTAGTGGTGATTGATTTGTGGTGATTGTTTGGTTAAGCTTCCGCATTTTCTTTGTTAATCATCACATGTGACTAGTTACTTGTAAAGAAATTAAAATTGGTCTTAATTAGTCATTAAGTGTAGATCACCCTATTCACCCCCCCCCCCCCCCCCCCCCCCCAGGGTTAAGATCCCTTGGACTTTCAAGTTCCAGCTGGATACTCTTGAAAGTACAGTCGTTACCACCCATCTCGGCTAAGGGTCTGGCTCTGGTGCCGAACTGAGTGGCCGAAGTGGAGGCTTCGCATTGAGGTTGGGGGTGCCCAAGACCAGAGACGGTCTTGAGCTCGGGTAGCACATGAGCGATGTTTGCCGAGGTCAGGGCGCGACTAATGGGCATAAGCACCGAAGTTAGCATAACCTTAGTACTTCGGGAGACATCCCCACACACTAGCAATGTATAACTCAAGTCCATCTATATGTGACTTAGGAGAGTGGTACTTCACAGTGCACCCCACCCAAGAGTGAACCCTGGTACATCCACGTGGGCTCAATCCAGACTAAAATTTTGGGAACTTATTAGTTCCTTGGCCTGTTTGGCAATTTACTATGTTAGTAAAAGTAATGTAAATCTTTTATTTCTTAAATAAGGGATCACATCAAAATTTTATGCCCATTAATTAATCCAATAGTATATAATAACTCCCTGGATGTTGGGTTTAAGAAAAAAGAACTACATGACATGGACAATAGGATTACCTTAGTACCTAATGGGTCGCCACAAGATTAAGGTGATTGTAAAGTGCATATTGGATTACCTTAGTAGAAAAATATTTTTTTTATATATTGAATTTCACAACTTATTTGCTGATTGAGTTAGTATTCAATGATCATTTATATGTTATTTTTATTTTCTTATATTTTACATTAATAAATTGATCATGAGCATCAATAATGGTTGCATTTTATGAAATACTGGAGAAGACAACGAACTGCAAAACAGACAGGACTCATAAGTTAAGGTGACCAATATTTTGATTTATTGTTGTTACTAATAAAAAAAATATTATTTTTCAATATTTTCTATTATTCAGAATTTTTTGAAAATTTTTGTGTATTTTTTTTGAATTAAAAGAAATTCACACCGCGACAACCGCGACGGACCGATAACCGCGATCGATACCAAAATTATATTGATTTTTCGGCCCCACCTATACGTCGACCGAAACAGAGACTTCAAACTATAATCTGAAACAATGGGCTAAGGAGAATCCTCGTGGCAGCACGAGTGCACGACAAACGTAGCAGATGATTATGGTCATCCATGTAGCGTTCAATGTAGCTTTCATCATGGATTACAGTTATGTCCTGGTAGTAGAAGACTGATTTTCATTTGCCTTCATGATATATCATGATATGGTCTCGTCTTCCTCTTCTTGAAAAGTGTACTTCTTTATTTTATATATATAAGCTCGTCAGAGGCCACCTAGCAAATTAGTTCTGCCGGTCAACAATTAGGGATACTTATGTCATAAAAAAAAAAAAAAAAAAAAAACAAAAAAAGTGCTTTAATACATATAGTAATAGACAATCAGACACCATTAACAATCATTCAGGAGTCACTTGCGGCGACCGATAATACACTCAACCTCTTCAATGGGGCCATTTGGGATGAGTCTGGGTGGGTGGAAGACCTCAATAATACCCATGTGATGACAAACAAACAAACAAAAAAAAATACTTTAATACATATGATAATATACAATCAGTGCCATTTTAAGTTCACATGTATAGGCGTCACTTACGTACGTAGCGACACATTAAAGAAATCCTACGCAACCTGTTCAGCTTTCTTCTCATCCGAGGTATCTGAATGTGATCCAAGACTACGGACAAGCATAGGCATATGAAGAAGGATTCATGTCCTCTTATCTATTTTATAGGATTTGAGGTTCACAAATTTAAGACTTCAGTTGGCCTAGGACCACAGTTTGCATCCAAAAATTTTAGGTTTGAAACTGCACTACGTACTACACTTGGATCACAAAGTTTATCCGACTTCCCTCTGGACCCAAAGAAATTAGTTCAGTCCAGAGAGTTGGGTACCCTCTGATAACTAAAAAGAAAAGAATTCACAAATTTCAAATGCGCATTGGTAGATTAGCCCTATAATAAATAAAATTGGCTTGATGGTCCCAATAGCAAATCTTAGTGCCTGTGCAAAACGGACTTTTGTACAACTAGATGGGCCCCACAGTATATAAGATCTATATTATATGGTTGGATGGTCCCAATAAAAAATCATGCTATTGCAGTCCGTTGGACATTTCTTATAGTCAGGTGTGCCCCACAGTAGATAAGATTCATGTCTAATAGCTAGGTGGGTCCTGTGAACCTTCTTTTGTTTGGTTATGAAAATTGAAAAAGTAGTGGAAAAAGTAGTAGATTTGCAATCACAGCCGTTCATCGCTTCTACAACTTGTTGTATAGATATGGACTGAGAGAGATCAGGGAACCTTTCAAATCCCTAGAAAAATATGGCGCGGGCAAGTGGAAAATTACACTGTTTGTAGTTTCCTCTTCTCTTCTATAGGGAAATTGAATCTCATGATTGAGATAAAAGGATTTTTAAGGATTCCTATGAATTTTATTTTGGGATCTATTTGATAATGAAATTGAGTCAACCTTAATTTTTGCTCGAGATAAGGAACGATTTTTTAAATGGATGATGATGAAGAGCTTAGAGGATGATGTGTCATGAGAAAAGTCCATTTGAAAAGAGTAGTTCTTTAATATACATAATATACAATCTAGGTCCTTATCCGGCCGACTCATGGATTAGTTTTGTTAGGTCAAAACCTCATGTCATACAATAATACTTTAAGGGGGTGATTGAAAATAATTTATTATTATTTTTGATGAGTCAAATAATAACATTAATAAAATACAACCAGAGCCATTAACAAAATGGGCCTTTTTGAGTTCACATACAGCCACAGGCGTCACTTGCGTAACGACACATTGAAAAAGAAATCATATTTGACCTGTCGTCACTTGCGTAACGACACATAAGAAAAGAAATCATATTTGACCTGTCCGGAAAACTTCTCAGCAGAGGCATCTGAATGTGATCCAAAACACTAACGATAGATGATTAATCTTCATATTTGCTGAATTAATGGCATTCAGCATAATCAGTCAAGTAATGCTGACAAGATTAAGCAGACCCACCTTTGTAGAACGATAGAGGCAGCAAGCAAGGACCGGATCTACACCATCCATAACGTTTGATCAAATTGGAGGCATGCATGGTCATGCCATCAATGACCTTTTTCCACTTCCAGAAACTATCTGAGTTGCCTGGATCCTAGCAGCGTATAACTTAACCTCATCTAATATGTGACTTAGGGGAGTGGTGCTCCAGAGTGCACCCCACCGAGGAGTGAACCCAAGTACATCCACGTGGGGTTTAGATAAACTAAAGTTTTGAGAACTTATTAGTTCCTCAGTCGTTTGGCAATTTACTATGTTAGTAAAAAGTAATGTACATTTTTTTATTTTTTAAATAAATGGTCACATCAAAAGTACACATCTTTAAAAATTCTTCGTTTTTTTTTTTTTTTAAAAAAAGTAACCTCATTTCTTCACTAAGGGGAAAAAACACTCACTTTTTACACAAAAAGTCAAAAGATTTCCTACCAATAATCTGAAGAAAAAGTATCATCATAATCCCTTATATTTTACTTCTAGTTAATAGTAATAGTAAAGTACCAAAGCATGCCCGCGCTTAGCATGCTAATATAATCTATAATATTAAAAAGAGATTTTTACAAAAAGCCCCCTACTTTTCACAATTCACAAAACCTCAATGACACTCATGTAAATTGTATTTTTACATAAGCACCCCTCCATTGACAGTCAACCTTACGAAAAGCAGTAAAAAAACAACTTGCCGTTACTTTCTCTCTCCCTTTTTCAGACTATTTTACCCCTTATATTTATTGAAAAACCCTATTAGTTAGTTAAGAATTAGTTCATACTCTTTCCGTTGCTTTTCTCTCCCATTAATTAGTTAAGAGACACGCCTCCTCGCCTGATGAAATGGAATATAGGCAATTTTGTCCAGAAGTTGTATCTTTCTATTTTGTTACTACTAAATTTGGTGATATTTCACACATCGAAGTTGGATTTTTTCTAACCATTCGTGTTTATTGCATTGAGGTGAATTAGTGATCATGATTTCTCACTCATTCATGTGGTGACCAATTAAATATTGTTGATCATCTGATCATTTAATTCTTTCATATAATTATTCTGCATAAACAGCTACCTACAATTAGTTGTAATTGTTCTAGTTAAGCATCCAAATTGTGGGTCACATAGGTCTGTTTTGATCCAATGGCATACCTTGATGAGGGGTGAGCCATCTCAGATGTCCATCACATGCATTTAATTATTTCTTCAATTTGTGTCTGTACATCTTTTATTAGAAGAGTTTGAACATCCTTACATTTGCACAACATGGATAACAAGAGTTTATACAAAATGGGGATTTCTGCACTAAATGAATATCAAGAGTTTATACCAAAAAAAAAAAAAAAACCTATTTCTTATATGTAGACTTAAAAAAAAAAGAATATATATATTGATCGCGAGTAGGTGCACACATTTTTTTCATACCATGCACACCTTATAGTGGGGCTCACCTGATGATCCGTCTGAATGGACCACAGACACGGACCTCTGAATTATACCAGTATAAGTTTTTTACACACATCTAGATGATCTGTACCATTGGATCAACGGATCAAATCTTAAAGGGCTAAAAGTTGTTGGCCGTTGATAAAGGGGTAAGGATGATTAGATAGGGTACATATTTTATACACAAGTAGGCCCCAACCAAATAAAGAGATCCCTACTATCCCAATTCTAAGTGGGGTCCCAGGTGGGCCCCACATCGAGGTGTGAATTTAATCATAAATGCACACCGTATGCACTTAAATAACTACTCTATGTAGATAAAAGAGTATCTATTGAGCAACTTTTCAAAATAGTGACTTCATCATAAAATATTCTCCTTTTATGGCACTAAAAAGAAGAAATACAGCCGTAGCGATTAAGAATAAGCACATTAGAATGTCGATAATAATTAAGAAAAGCAACCATGTGTAATATAACAAAAATGAAAAAGAAATGATGAAGATTTAGCATCTTTGATAAATACCTTGAACATATTGATTAAGCATGCCCACTTGACTATCACCATAAAAGAGCATCTTCTAAACACTTTTCCAAATTAGTAACGAGTTCATCATAAAAAAGGATAGATATTCAAAAAAGTATAAAATTCTTAGCTCATTTTCCAAAAACAAAGGATTGGAATATTTTAAAAACTCGAGGTCCATAATTCTATCTATGAGGCAAACTGGAAACATACAACTTGAGGGCCAAATCATAGATGTCTCCTTGATTCTTTTAAGAGTCAAATAATTCTTAAGCTAGTAGGGTTAAATGTGTCCTTTCACTTTTCCAATAAATACAAAGGGTAAAATGGTAATAAAGAAGAAAAAGAGAGAAGATCGGACAAGTTGATTTTTGCTGCTTTTACTTTTAATGTTGACCGTTAATAGAGGGGTGCTTATGTGAAAATACAAATTACAGGGGCGTCTTTGAGGTTTTGTAAAAATATAGGAGGGCTTTTGTAAAAAAACTCTATTAAAAATAATAAAACCTTAAATAATAATCAGTCATAGAATAACTAAAATACTTTATGCAATATTAAATATAATATAATATAACAAAAGAGAGATTTTGAGAAAAAAAAAAGGTGAAATATAAATGAATTTAAAGAAAGAGAAATTATGAATGAAAGTAAATGTGACAACTGGGCTTCATTTCTCATAAAGGTGAGAGTTCTGATGGTTCAAGACCACTCACTCTAAACTCCTTCCTTAAGATCAAGAATAATAACAACAAGGGGTCCAATCCAATCACCTTCTTCGTCTTCAAGAACTCGTTGTGGGCGCCACAAGCAGAATTGGGAGGATCGTAGTCCGCAAGCTCATGCTCAGGGGCTACAAGCCTACAAGGTCAAGGTCTGTATTTGAATTTGCATTTCTCAATTCAGTAAGTGTGATTTGATTTGATTTGCTTGGTTCGTAGGTGGAATTTAACTTATATATTTCATCATCATCAAAGTCTTGTCCCAATTATGTTAGGTCGGCTATACGAGTTCTGTTTTTTTCATTCCGATCTATCTTGAGCCAAATTCTTGAATAACTAATGCATTTGTGCAATATTAATATTCATAGCAACATATATATATATTCAAATAACACTTGGTATTATTTTAAGATATAAAATTAAGAGATATCATAATGGATTGGATTAGTCTATCAAAGTTGCAAACAAAGACTGAATTAGGACCAGGCCCTTATCAATAAGGTCTTTTATGTTCGGGTTTGTAGGACCAGGCCATACCAATTTAATTGGCCTCTACATTTATAGGCTCATCCTAGACCAACATATTATGAGTCAACAAATACGCCTACCTCAACCTACAACCTGAAGACCGAGCCCAAAGTGGGCAAAAGGTAGTCTATCCTAGCTGCAACCCCTCTGACGTAAATAAATAAATAACAAACGCACTTGATTATGTATGTAGTTCCGATTGGCTTGAGTAAAGATGGAAATAAAACCATGGTTACACAACTTCTCAAAAGGACCTAGAAAAAATAAAAAAGAGTTTGGGCTTTATATTAATTGAGCTTGTTGGACTTGAGATTAGAATCATAGACCCAAACCAGGTAGTTGGGGCCTGGTCTGAATCTCCAAGTTATATTTGGTTGGCGATCTGTTTATGGGAAGGTTGGCGCCCCCATTTTTAGTATCCGCACCCCTATTGACAGGACATCCCAGGTTCTTTTTTTCATTTGACCAGTCCAACCATGTTTGCTATAGCGAGAATTGATCTCGTTATAGCGAGAACAGTTCTCGCCATAGCGAGAATTCAAAAATCTATACCGCCCGTTTTTTTTTTTGCCCCAATCCCAGGCACGATCTCTCTCTCAAGTTGCAGAACCTCTTCTCTCAGCTCGGTCTCTCCATCTCCGCTACAGCCCATCTCATCATCTCTCCACTCCATCCCAGCCTCACGCACAACATCCCACCTCTCATCATCTCTCCGTCTCCACCAACCTCTCCCCTTTTTTTTTTCCACCTGCGCAGAACCTTCATCTGGCCATCATCTTCATCCTCATCCATCTCATCGACCATCAACATCATCCTCTCATCTTCTCCATCCCAGGCTGCACACAGAACCCATCTCACGCACTCCATCCCTACCCATCGCGGATTCAACAACTCCAAATCCGAGATCAAATCGCACTTGCATGATGGTCACCTCCTCCTCCTCCCGCATCCATCATCGTGAAGCATGATTTCCCCAAGTCCCGCCCCACCCTGGAAAGAAACGAAAAAAAGGAGAAGAGAGGGCAAGAAAGAAACGAAAGATCAGATTCTCGCTATAGCGAGAACACATTCTCGCTGTGTTCTCGCTATAGCGAGAAGATGGACTCACTATCCGATGTCCATTCGCACGTGTTGAAATTTCCAAGCACTCTACCCATCTTGGGTAGACAATTGTCCTGATCTATCATTATGGCCTATTGAAGTCTCATCAAGAGGGGAGCCCTTATTAAAAGTTGTGGTGCCAAAATGAGCGCCCTTATGGGAAACATGTAAATTGACCATTTCTTGGGAATCACATTGATCACCCTCTCCTCTAGTCATCACCAAGCCGTTGTCAATCAAATAAATAGTTATATAAAAAAATAGTAGAAAGTGTAATTTCAAATGTCTTTGAGCGACAGCAGTATTGAAAAAAACTGGCAGAAACTGTCATGTCTTGAATGACAAATCTCGGCATGGTTGTGCAAGGGCGTTCGTGGGGAAGTGGAGCCGTGGAGCGCTCATTTTGCAGATCGTTTGGAAACTTCACTGGTAGCATAGAGTGAAATAAAATTTTTATTTTTCAAATAAAGGGTCACATTAAAAGTATATATTTTAAAGATTTTATCTTTTTTTTTTAAAAAAAAAGTCAAAAAGCAACCTCATTTCTCCAATAAAAGATAAAAAAAAATTCACTTTTTACACAAAAAGTAAAAAAAAATTCCCTACCAAAATAACCAAAGATAAAATATCATCATAACTCACTTCTATTTTATTCTTTCACTATTTAAGGCTTTACTTCACTCCACTCTACATATAAAGTTCTCAAACAACCACAAAATCTGTGAAAACAAGGTGAAATTGCTGACATGCATGTTTTTCCGCTGAAATGTAGATGGCATTTGGTGCAGTTGTGTATGGTGACGAAAATGCACAAGGGTGTGTTTGTGCAGAGCCATGTAAAAGGCATGATTTTGCAACGGTAGAGGAGATTTGGAGTTCTTACGTGGGGGCATAGGAATCACCATGTTGTCGAAGAGGAAAAGGGATTTTCCCTTCCACGTACCTACACAAACAGGCCCTAAATATACTTGCTCGAGGAATAACAAATCTCTAAAGAAATTGAAAGACTTAAAACATATTGTCTTATTTAGTGAAGAAATAGGACTCTTACACTTGCCACCTTCAGATTTTGTTTTCGTAGAAGAGGAAAATGGTGTTTTCTCTTCCGTGGATTTACACAAACAAGCTCTCAAGAGTTCTCTCTATCAAATGTCAATGTAGTGTGTTTTGTAAGAGTTGAAACATATAATATCAATTAGGATAAAATATGAGGAACAACCAATGAGGTTTAGAGTTTTATGTAGAAAGATGGAATGAAAAACCCCATGGAGCTTCCAATCAATCAATCAATTTGGTTAGCCATCTTCGCTCTGAATCCTTTAGCTTCTTCTTACTCTTATGAGAGGATAAGGGTATAGAATCTATTGACTGTTCTTGTTGAGCTTTGATCTTCTATCATGGTCGTCACCCACCTCGACTTCATGATTCACCATATTAGGAGTTTGTAATGTTTTTTTTTAGGACTGTGGGGATATGAGTCCAGAGTTCGTACTTAGGTGGAAATTGGGTCCTAAGTATCTTGAGTAATGTCCACAATGTAAGAGTTGTTGTATATATAAGTAAAGCCATCATGATGGGCTGGTAAGGTGGACATACGCCACTGGGGTATCACACGACACTGCACGATACCAATATACAGCCGGCAGACTCCAGTAATATGACACGGTTAGGCTATAATCTCGTGCATTTCCCCGCCACAACATGAAGGTAGTACGAGAGGGCAGCGTCATGATTTTCTGCGGTACTAGCCTGTGTGGATGTGCCATATTTGATTAGATGGATGGGTTAGCATGTTCCTTTATATTGATCCATATTGCATATAACATTGTACGATTTGCCTAGTATTATGACCTTTGTTACTGTATTGATCTTATTACTATTTTTATTCATTTTTTATGCATCCATACTATATTATTAGTATATTGTGCTGCCAAGACCTCTTGGATCTGACCCATAATTTGGTGCTTAAGTATTGATACCAACCCCATTGCCCCAAGGGTTAGGCGTTTCTCAAGGCACCATTAGCTGATGAGTACGGTTAGGGTCCTAGCGACCTTGTGGCATTGCCTGATGATGGAGAGCTGGAGGGGTGGGTTGTGTGACTTTTATTTTTGGGTTTTGAGTGTGATTCATGTGAGGACTGGGTTCTATATGTCGGACCGTATAAACTCACTTTATTACATACTTTGAGATAACATGGACTTGTATCCCATTATATTTGACATATGGATGGTGATATCACAAGTTGTTATTACTTGCTTCCGCATTATTTGACATATTGCTTCCGTTATTCATTACTTGTTTTCACACTTAACTGTTCTTATGGATATTATTGAAAATTTTTAAATTAGACCTAACTACGGACCTGTGATCCTGAGATTTTTCGGTTAATTCAGAAGTCGAGCGCCAACTCAGGGGACCTTGGCGGTAAACTCGGGATCCAGAATTAGGGCGTGACACGTTTCAATGAGTATGAAAAGATGTATGGGTACTTTATATGTGTCATAGGCATTACACAGAAACCAAGTGTGTGTATACACCTTTTCATACATATTTTCACACCCAATCTGTGTGTATTCACATTAATCAATGGAGGGCCTTTTGTTGTACATAGAATCCACTGGCACAGAGAACGAGAAACAAGAAAAATGATAGAGGGTTTTTCAAAAAAAAAAAAAAACACTGTAAGTGGCTATTACACCAAAAATATCACTTTAGCCAAACCCACATCAAATCAGCCTTCCCGCCTACCTTCTTTTTTAACCCTTTTTTTTAGGGTTGACGTGGACCCTCTTATTCTGTGTTGAATGCACCAGGGTCGACGTCGACCCTGGCAGTGTCAAGAAGATTTGGAGCTACTATGAATTTAAGATTAAGAATTGGGTTTTGATTGAGGTACCCCATTCATTCATACAAAATTAGTTTCGAGACATTTAATTTGCTATTATGATGGGTCTTAACCCATGTAAGCTAGTATGGAAATAATTGCCCATGGATTGCTTAAATGGTCTTGCATCAAGATCGTCATCCATTAGTTCTTCTCCTTTTCTCAATATTTATCAGCTTCCCTATAAACAGTCGCCAGTTTCCAAAGTAAAATATTCAAAAATCCCAGTGGTTAACTGGTTGAACACATTGACAACTTCTTCATCACTGCCAAGTACATGTTCAATAATGCCTTTCTCTCTGAGTAGTATAACATCCTTAGATTTTGTTTATGAGGTAATCCATGAATTGAGCAAAGGCTGTGAATCGAGGTTCTATGCTAGGGTCAAACTTCTCAAAGGCAATGAGGTTTCTATAATGAGAAATGGTAAAAGCATCTATGACCAAAGGTGAGGTGTTCATGACTCCATCAGTGAACCTTACATCTATCACTTTGTCAATCACCTTTTTTTTTTAACTTGATTCCGGGCTTTTTAAAGAAACTTGTGGTAGGAATGGCCCTAATTATTTCTAATTCTATAGGTTGATTGCTCCTTTCATCCTCGTCGTAGAAAAGATACGCATGATAAAAATGGAGCAGATGCTGGAAATTCATGTGATCACTTAACATAGAAACATTGAGTGTTGTCTTTATGGCACAGACGAGGCTGTAGAATTTTAGGGCAAGATCTAGGAACACTTATGTCTCTCTTTCCTCTTTGACCTAGGGATATATATGGATGAGAACAAAGAAAGGAAACTGATTTTCTAGCACGAGCAGGTCATTATTTATTTGATGCTCCATATCCGGTATGTACTGTGAAGGCCGTCGAAGGAAATCGACAATGAACCTACATCCGGCAACATCATTTCCATGAAGTCCATACTTTCGAGATGGATATTATCAGAGTATAAGCTTCTTGCTTAGACTTCCAGGAGCTTAAGTACTCTGAAGAATTCATTTATATGAATTCCTCTTCTCCAGTCGAGGATGTCTCTTAGACGCTGCCATTTACGCTTCTCCATGTCCTCGAGCTTAAGCTTGCCCCGATGATAAGGACCAACTGAGACGATACATGGTTCATAGACTACATTTGTATCTCGGTAAATTCCTTCCGGAACTCTGGGGATGCGGCTAGTCTCTATATGTTAAGACCCCCACCAAATCTTCTTGACACTATCAAAGTCGATAGTGACGCAGGGATTGACATTCTGCATTGGCAGAATATGAATGCCAGGGTCGATGCAATATAGCCAGGGTCGACGTCGACCTCAACATAGAAAATGAGGGTTGACGTCGAACCTTAAAAAAAATGGTAAAAAAAAGAAGGGTTTTTAAGTAAGAAGGCTGGTTTGGTGTGGGTTTAGCTAAAGTGACCTATTTGGTGCAATGGCCATCTAAAGTATTTTTTTCTTTTTTCGTAAAATCCTCAAAATGGTAGAAAAAGTAAAACAAGCCCTTGCTTTTCTCTGGTGATAAAGAAGGGAGCAAACAAAAAGAAATAAACAAAAATGAAGAATGAAAGAGGAGGAGAAGAAAAACGAATGAAAGAGGAGGAGAAGAAAAACAGTAGGGGTAGCAACGCAAAGGATGGCTAGATTGAGCGACAAGAGAGATGATAGGTGCAATACTCGCAACAACGAAAGGGAGGAAATGTTTTTCGATATGATGCAAGGTTGCGGTTTTTTTTTTTTTAATATATAAGACCCCTCTTTATTTTGTTGAAAGAAAGATCTCAAACCCATTTCGGAATTTGTTGAACTCCCCCATTTCACATATTTTTTTTAGATGGATTTATTCACAGGGGCTGTCAAGTATGCTCTTAAGCCATGAATGCATAAATCACATTAAAACCCAAATATTACTTCAGAATTATGAAACAAATTCCAAGATTTGAGAATCCAAAACTATGCATATAGAATCTTGAATCAACTGCCTTTCCCTACAGCACAGCATTGTCATGGAACTAGAAGGAAAATGAGAGGAAAAGAAAAAAAAAAAAAAAAAACAACAACAATGAAATAGAGATAGATGATATAAAAAAAATAAAAATAAAAACTGAAGAGAAAGAGGCATACCGTAGTGTAAGTGCCTAAAAATTATGGGCTTTGAAGCAGGGATTGGGACCCCTGTTTTGAGTAATCTTGATGAATATTAACGTGGCTCCGGTTAGCCCTGAAAAGGAAGAAAGGAAGCAAGTCAGAGGACCCTGGCTGTGGGCAGCGCAAGGCTCTCCGATGCTTAAGTCAGTTCTGGGACTGAATAAGGGAGATGAAGAGAAATTTGCAGAGTAAGTGTATGTGTTTTTTATTGCATACCTTAGAGTGGAGATGGAGTGTCTATTTATAGGAGAGGGAAATGACGTGCATGGACGAGCCTCATGATGGGCTTTGCCACTCGAGTGGCTTTGTCCACTCAGCCCACACTTCATTAAATGCTAGCCTCACCTACCCATTCTTCATTAAATGCCAATCTTATCGGGCCAGGCGGTGGTTGACTTTCGGGCCAAGTCTTATCGGGCCTTGCCTGGAGCCATGCTTTGGGAGCTCACGTGTTCCACATAATGCCGTTTTGTCAGGAATGATGGGCTGCAGGGCACGCCTTAGAGCGTGCCTTCGTCCTGTCAACAGTCCCATCAGCGTCTGTCAAATCTGCCGTGTCGAGGTCGATACACAAGGACCCGTGCCATCTGACCTCGGGGCTTTCACCTCGGCAGGTGCCGTGACCCGTGAGCCGGGGTCCGTCCTAGCCGAGCGGAGGCATGATTAACTGGATTGCTGTCAAGGCTAGTCCTGATCTCGGCTTAGTGGAAACATCCCCACACAATTGCCCCCCAGCTTTTGAGCTCTTAGAGTATCCCGACTCTTTGAGGTCGAAAGCTGACAAGGACTCCTAGAAAGATTGCCGAGAAACGGTGTGCCGTAATGCCGTGCTGCCTTGCATCCAGATCCGGAGGAAGCCTAAAAGGCCCATGATTATGAAATTTCATCATGGCTTTGGTCGCGGATGCCTTGCTCTTATCCACTGTCGCTTCGATGCCCGAGGCATTAAATGGCGCGCGGAAATCAGGCTGGCGATTCCACGTGTCGCCTTCAGCTTGGTTGGCCCGTCTTTTCATAGCGGCGCGAGCAATGAAAAGACGCGTCCTTTTCGAAATTCGAAAAGGCGCCATCATTGGCGCTCTATTTTTTTGTTATAAGTAGGGGGGGCGCCCTCTACCCTTCTTCTTCTTTTTCTACCTTTGCCTTCCAGAACAGAGAGAGAGAGAGAGAGTCTTCTTCTTCTTTCTTTACGTTTGCCTTCCAGAACACAGAGAGAGAGAGAGAGAGAGTCTTCTTCTTCTTTCTCTGTCTTCGTATTCCAGAACAGAGAGAGAGAGAGAGAACCATGCAGAGATTCTCCATAGGAAAACTTTCACCGGAGAGAGGTGCTGCCAGAGTTTCGCTTCAGCAAGCTCAACCACCATTCTGCTTTTAGCTTTTCGTAAGTCTTCTTCCTTTTGTTTCATTCCTTCTAGCGCTCGGGGCATTGTTTAGGGTTTTTCTGTCCTTTCAGCACTGTCTTTCCTTCTTCTAGTTTTCTTTCTTCGAGAGATGGGCATTTACAGTCACTGGATAGGGTCTGAGAGGGGGTTAGCGACCTTAGGGTTAGGTATAGGATACCGGACGGAGTCCAAGTCATGGCGGCCCCTCCCATTGTCTATGCTGTTGGTGACTTCTATGATGGCTGGATGCCATTCCCCTTAGTGGCCGTCATTGAGGGCGGGGTTAGATTTCCCCATCGCCCTCTACTTAGGGAATGCCTCAGGGCATGGAACCTCTGCCCCTGTCAGCTGATGCCCAACAACTTCAAGATCGTAATGGGCACGGGCATGCTCAATACGGTCCTGGGCATTGGTCTCGGCGTCCACGATATCGAGGACGCCTATGACATATGCAAATCCGGGAAGGATATGTATTACCTCCGTATCAAGCCGGGTCGGAGGCCGTTCGTCCAAGCCTTGGAGGATTCCAATAAATATGCCGGGGACGATCGTCTGATGGTTACGGGCAACTGGGAATTTGATGATGACGAGCCCATTGCGGAGAGATTTTTCAAGATTCCTCATCACTTAGGCACTCCTCCAAGTAATTTCAGTCCTAGCATGCTTCTTTATATCTTCTGCTTTTTTGCATTGTTAGGCTTATGTTGTTCGTTTGCTCTGCAGGTGTTCGTCAGAGGAGGGCGGCAGCTAGCCGAGATGGCTGGAAAAGGAACAATTCTTGGATCAAGTCCTTAGAGAGCTACCACGGCCACGAGGACAGGTCGGCGTGGAAGCTTCTTGGATACAAGCCCAGGTATCGCGGCTATAAGAAATACACCGCTCACCGCTCGCAAGCCGCGGCGGAAGTAGACGAGGGGAGCGGAGAGGAAGACGAGCAAGCCGCGGCTGACTCTAAAGACCGTGCCACATCCGAAACTGAGGCATCCACCTCGGGATCCGATGCGGATAATGCCGAGACGATCGGGAGGATCATTTTATCGTCAGAGGACGACCCCGACGAGGCGATGGAAAGGACCCGCCCCAAGCCTGTGTTCAAGAACCTTAAGGCCCAGCCCGTGGGAGGTAAAGGCCGAGGCGCTGCATCTTCTTCGCATGTGCCCCCTTCGTCTAACTCGCCCTCTTCTTCTACCACTCCTCCTGCTCTGACATCTCCACCCCCTGCCGCGACCGGTCCCTTGGTCACCGCTCCCCAGGCCAGGCAGACGGATGACCAGGCCAGGAAAAGGAGCAGGGTCGAAGGCTCGGCAGGGGAAATCTCGGCTGCCGGCACGGCAATGCGGCCTCCTCCTACACCCTGGAGGCCGAATTTTATGCTCCAGCCCGGGAGACCGATGACAGTAGAGGATCGTCTCTCCGGGGGCCCGCTGGTGATCGCCTGCCTGGGCAGTGCCTGCGCTCTGCCGCGCGATATGGAGAAGCACGACGAGATGGATGACATCTCACTCCTGGCGGCGCAGATGAAGGCAGGCTTGAGCGTAGGTACAAACTCTTCTGACCTTTTTCCTTTCAACTCTAGCTTTTGTTCACTGGTGGCTTGATTTTTTTGCAGATTGTGCAGATGGCCCAGGTCTCGGTACAGCGAGTCCATAAGTGCCATACCGAGCTCAAGAGGGTCCAGGCGAACTGTGAGCAGCACAGGAAAGCCTTGGAGGAGGGTCAAGCGAGGGTGATGGAGTATGAGGAGACGCACCAAACCCTTTTTACCGAGCTTGACAAGGTGAAATCTGCCTTTGAGGCGGTCAAGAGGAGGGAGGCTGAGCTGGAGAGGAGGATCGCCGACCTGGAGAGGCAGAAATCCGAGCTCGAGTCCAAAAGTTGAGCCGCGGTTGATGCTGCATTTCAGGAGAGGATAGACGTAACAGGGGAGGAATACTCAGCGCAGGTCAACGACATAAGGGTCTCGACCTGGGAGATGGGATGGAGAGCCGCTCTGGTGAAGGCGGGAGTCCCCAGCGACCACCCGGCATATGTGAGTCCGGATGAATATCCGTGCCCGGACACTAAGCCGATCCCCGCGGTGGAATCCGAGAGGGATCCTGCTATCGAGCCGGAGCCGGAACTCCCCCCCATCTTCATTCGAAGTGCCTGCTATAGCAACCGGGACCCAGGCCGCGGATGATGTCGCCCCTGCTGCGTGAAGTTCCTCTTCCATTGCTTTTCCTCTTTTTCTTTTTAATGTAATTTTGTTTAGGCGCATCGCGCCCTCATGTAAAGAACTTATCAGCTTCAATGAAAACTTCTTTTGCCTATTCTGTGTTCTCATTTCTTGTACTTTCTTTGATTTGAATATGCTAAGTGTTTTGCCTCGGCTCCATGGCTGAGCTCCCCACACCTTGGAAACCCGCGATTGATTAGCCGTGCTTAGTTGCTGTAGCTCTTAGAATGCGGCTTGGGGCCCCCATTCTGCTGTAGGGGTGATCCAAGGCACTGAGTGTTTTCCGCAATGTAATGAAGAATGAATGATATTAAATAAAAAG
The DNA here is from genome assembly GCA_012931725.1 of Litsea cubeba. NCBI lineage: Eukaryota > Viridiplantae > Streptophyta > Magnoliopsida > Laurales > Lauraceae > Litsea > Litsea cubeba. The sequence goes on from CM022955.1 coordinate 7,410,447, forward strand.
TAATATTCTTTTGCATTTTTGGGATATTCTCCCTTTCTGCGTGCGTTCTCGTTTTCAATATTTTGCACAAGTATATGAGCTCGGTAGGTGCCGAGATGCCCCAGACTAGCCCGGGATTGTATAGTTAGGATAGCTGCCCAGCGAATAGATGTGCAAGTAGGGTGATCCCTCTGGTTCTTCACCAGGGGCCGTGCTAGCTATCTGGCACGAGGGCCGAGATGCTCTTACCGCACGAGATGGAGATCCCTCTGGCTCTTCACCAGGGGCCGTGGTGGTTATCTGGCACAAGGGCCGAGATGCACTTACCGCACGAATGGAGATCCCTATGGCTCTTCACCAGGGGTCGTGCTGGCTATCTGGCACGAGGGCCGAGATGCACTTACCGCACGAATGGAGATCCCTCTGGCTCTTCACCAGGGGCCGTGCTGGCTATCTGGCACGAGGGCCGAGATGCGCACGAATGGAGATTTTTCTACCGACCTGGAGAGGGCGAAGTCATTCCTTTGCCGATTTTTATTTCCGAAGCTAGGATGATCCTGCGCACTGCTGCCGAGCCGGAGAATTGTGTTATTGCCGAGATCCTTAACTTAGAAAAGTAAAAGAAATCTCTGAGACGAAATCGTCTTCATTGATTTGCATAATCTGAGTATATATCAAAAGTAAAACTTTTTGAGGTGCGAGGCGTTCCATGGTCGTGGCAGTTGCTTTCCATCCATATCCTCGAGTCTGTACGCAGACTGGCCAGCAGCCGAGACTAATTTGAATGGGCCGCGCCAGTTTGGAGCCAACTTGCCCTGGTTTGGATCCTTGTCTGCTGGCAGTGCCTTCTTTAGGACCAGTTCGCCAATGGAGAACTTTCTTTCCCGGACTCTCTGGTTGTAATCTTTTGCGAGCTGTTGCTGATAGGCTGCTAAACGGATGGCCGCTACTTCTCTGCGCTCTTCAGCCAGATCCAACCCCAAGGTCAGGTTCTTCTCGTTCTGGCTTTGGTCAAAAAGTTCGGATCTGAGCATTGGAAGGCCGATCTCAAGCGGGATCACGACTTCCATCCCATATGCTAAGGAGAATGGAGTTTCCGAAGTGGAGCGCCTCGGGGTAGTCCTGTACGCCCATAGGACACTAGGTAGTTCTTCCACCCATCTCCCTTTGGCCCCGTCGAGTCTCTTTTTTAGTCCATCAAGGACCACTTTGTTGGAGATCTCGGCATGGCCGTTGCTCTGGGGATAGGCTGGAGTCGAATAATGGTTCCTGATGCTGAGCTCCTTGCAGAAGTTTTTGAAGAGGCTGGAGTCGAATTGGGTCCCGTTGTCCGAGACCAAGATTCGCGGGATGCCGAACCTCGTGATGATGTTCTTCCATACGAAGCTTTTGGAGTCTCACTCGGTGATGGAAGATAATGCTTCTGCCTCTATCCACTTGGTAAAATAATCAGTGGCCACTATCAGCCACATCTTATTCTCTGGAGCTCGGTGGAGAGGCCCTACGATGTCCAGCCCCCATTGGGCAAAAGGCCACCGGATGGAGAGCGGGCTTAAATCCTGCGCAGGTTGATGGAGATTGTGTGAGAACTTCTGGCATTTCTCGCACTTCATGGCGTACATCTGTGTGTCCTACTGCATGTATGGCCACCAGTATACTTGGCTTATAGCCCGGTATGCTAGTGACCTTCCTCTGATGTGACTCCCGCAGATGCCTTCGTGTATTTCGAAGAGGAAGTCTTCAACTCGGCTCGGGTGGACACACTGGAGATAAGGGCCCATGAACGACTTTCTATACAGCTTTCCTTCTGGAGAGAGCCAGAACCGGGCTGCTCTCAGCCTGATTTTGTGAGATTGAGCTTTTTCCTCAGGGAGTTGATCATCCTTGAGGTATGAGATGATAGGGTCCATCCAACTGGGCCCGTGATCAATGCTCATAACTTGCTGAGGTGGGCGAAGCTCTATGCTCGGTGATGTTAGTGATCCTACTTCCACAGTCCTCTTCCTTCCAGCTTCGACGGCGGAAGCCAGGTTGGCGAGCGCGTCGGCATGTGAGTTAGAATCCCTGCCAATCTGTCTGACTTCTGCTTTCGGGAATTGAGAGAGGAGCTTCTTGGCGAGGGTCAAATAGGCCGCCATTCTATCGTCGCGAGCCTGGTAGTCTCCGGTGAGCTGGCTTGTCACCAGCTGTGACACTGAAGACCACCAACTGTTGAGCGCCGAGAATCTTGGCGCTGTTCAACCCTGCTAGCAATGCTTCGTACTCTGCCTCATTGTTTGATGCTCTGAAGTCAAGTGTCAGTGCCTGCTCAATGACTAGCCCTTCAAGAGACTGGAGAACTATGCCGACGCCAGCCCTCCTAAAGGTAGAGGATCCGTCAACGAAGACCTTCCAAGCTGAATCACGGAACATATTCCGAGATTGCTCGTAATCAGTCCCCGAGACTAAGTCCTCATGCCCTTTGCCCCCTAGTTCGGCGTCGAGTATGCTCGGCGCCGAATTTAGGGAAGTGAACTCCACGATAAAGTCGGCCAAAATCTGTGCTTTGATCACCGTCCTTGGTTGGTACTGGATGTCGTACTGTCCCAACTCCACTGCCCATCTTGAAACTCGTCCGGAGAAATCAGCTTTCTGGAAGACAGACTTGAGCTGGTGCTCTGTGACCACCACTATCGTGTGGGTTTGGAAGTAGTGCGAGAGTTTGCGAGAGGCACTGACGAGGGCCAGTGCGAGCTTCTCCATCTGCAAGTACCTGGTCTCGGCGTCGAGGAGGATCTTGCTTGTGTAGTAAATGGGCTTCTGTTGCCCGTCATCTTCTCTGACTAGGACCGAGCTCACAGCATGATCTGAGACCACCAAGTACAAGTACAGTGCTTCTCCTTTCTTCGGGGTTGACAGCGATGGAGGTGAGGCTAGGTAAGCTTTGAACTCTTGGAGAGCCGAGTCGCACTCCGAGGTCCATTCGAACTTCAAGTTTTTCTTCAGCAGCTGAAAGAAGGGACGGCATTTGTCGAAGGACCTGCTGATGAAACGGTTGAGCGCGGCAGCCATGCCAGTGAGCCTCTGGACCTGCTTCGTCATTGACGGGCTTTGGATACCCAGGATTGCAGAGATCTGATCTGGGTTTGCCTCGATGCCCCGTCTCGTGACGAGGCTTCCTAAAAACTTGCCGGAGCCGACTCTGAAGGCGCACTTGGAGGCGTTCAGCTTCAATCTGAACCGCCGGAGAACGTCGAACACCTGGCCGAGGTCCGTCAGGTGGTCTTGAGACTGTCTGGACTTGACGACCATGTCGTCGATGTAACTTCGACCGTTTTTCCGAGCTGGTCTCGGAACATCTTGGTGACCAACCTCTGGTAGGTCGCTCCTGCATTCTTCAATCCGAAAGGCATCACCTTATAGCAATAGGTCCCCTTGAGAGTGATAAATGTCGTTTTCTCTTCGTCTGGCCCATACATGGGTATCTGGTGGTAGCCGCAGTAGGCGTCAAGGAAGCTCATCCTGTCGTGGCCGGCAGTGGCATCGATAATTTAGTCAATCTTTGGGAGTGGAAAGCAGTCTTTGGGGCATGCCTTGTTAAGGTCAATGAAGTCGACACAGACTCTCCACTTTGCAGTCTTCTTCTTCACCACCACGGTGTTTGCCAGCCATTTCGGGTACTGGACCTCCCTGATGGCACTTGCTTCTAGCAGTTTCCCCACTTCTTCGATCACGGCCACAGATTGCTCTACTCCCGATCTTCGTGCCTTGACTTGTGGGTCCACGTTTAGCTTGTGGCTCATGACCTCGAGGTCTACGCCATGCATCTCTTGTGGGGTCCAGGCAAAGACCTCTCTGTTTCGCAACAGGAAGCTAAGCAGCTCGGACCTCTCCAGCTCGATGAGCTGACTCTTAAGCAGGAAGTACCTCTCGGGGTCATTGGGGTCGATCCTGACCTCGGTGAGATCTTCAATGCTCTTTTCTTCTGGATCACGGCCAACTCTGTCTAGTTCGGCCTCCAGTTCGGCCATGTGTACTTGCTTCGGCTTTTCCTCACCGAGCACAACGGCCATCATGCATCGTTTGGCCATCTGTTGGTCGCCCTCAACCATGACCACCTCGATCATGCCGTCCCTTTCCAAAGGGAACTTGAGCTTCTAATGGTAGGAGGAGGGAACAGCTTCTATCTAATGCAGCCAACTCCTCCCTACTATAGCATTGTAGGGGGACGGCGCATCCACGACGAGGAAGTCAGCCATCACTGAGGCTCCTCCGACTTGGACATTGAGGGAGACTCTTCCCTTTGGATATACGGGCTTTGCGCTGAATCCTATCAGGGGGATACGCGCTTCTTGGAGATCTTCCTCGGTGAGCCCCATCTTGGTAAAGCAGTCGAAGTAAAGGATCTCGGATGAACTGCCAAAGTCAACGAGAATCCTCTGTACCTTGCAGCTCTTCAGCTTCAGGGTCATAATCAGCGGGTCGTTGTGGGGGAGCTGGACTCCCTCCAGGTCCTCGTCTGAGAATCAGATCTTTTGCCTCTCATTTCGTGCCTTCTTGGAGGCAAGTCCGAGCTCGGCTGCCATCACCTGTTTCCCATGGGAGGCCCTTCTGGCCTCGGCATGGGCCTGGTTGCCCCCCTGCTTAGTGGGGGCCAGGTGAATGACATGATGAGTGTTAAATATTGCATATTTTACCCCTCATTAGTTCAGGTTTTATCAGCATATCATATGTATATCATTTGCTTTATACAGAGATTTTCTCATTTTATCACATTAAACGGATTATCGGATTATCATACATAAATTCGATTATTTATAGCGCATTTTTATGTAACTTCTCTTGTGTAGGTGGACCCCGCGACTACCCCAACCTTCCGGCTAATGTCCCAAGGCATCAATAGTGTTGAAGAATTCCAAAATAAGATGAGAAGAAGTCATTTTCCAACACAAAGGAGTGGTTGGTGTATTGGTTAGAGCTTTGGTTGGTATGAAATAGGTTATGGGTTCAAATCCTAACAATTACATTTTTTTTACATAGAAGATATTTCATCCAAGTCAAACATTTCCACCAATCAAAGCTTGTCGTGGCACATATGCTTTTAGTTGCAACCAATCAAATGGAAGCAATCCTTGTGAATGGAAATGATCCAATCAAATGTCTTTAAAGTTTCTATAAATTGGAATGTTGTTGTAGAGAAGAAGGAGATCTTTTGGCAAGTTAGTCTTTTTGTAATTTTATTTTTACTTTTAGAATGTAATTAGGAGCTTCTTTGTAACTAATCTAGAGAGAGGGTGTGTATAATTGAAGATCATTAATGAAGATTAGGAGCACTTTCGTGATGTTTAGTGGCTAAAGCTCTTGGATTAGGCTCTCCTTTTGAAGCTAAGTAATGTGATTAGTTCAATTTCATGCATATTTTAGTTAAATTCCATACTTGTGCCTTAATTGATTAATAGATTTTAGATATAGTTGTGCTAATCTCTCTCATTTCTCATTCTCTATCTCTACACTTGATGCTCGGATAATCTCAATTGATGCTTTGTAGTTTGATTAAGTTCTCTCACATAGCATGCTCTAGAGCCCTTATCTTTGATCTTTTGTAGCTTGATTTTGATGATTTATTGTTAGGGTAGTTAGATAATGATCTAGGATCTTGGCCTTTGCTTTTCTTTTACTTTGATCTTCATTGTTATATCATCCAATCAAATTAGGCAAGAGATTGCTAATTGGATTGTAGATTTGGGAATTGAATTAGAACATGCATTGTTTGAATTAATTACATACTTAGTGGATTTTGGATTGCCTAATCTCCTATTCTTATTGTTGTTAATTTTAATCCTTCTTTGATTTGTTATTTTCACTTTTAGATTGTTAGATCTACATCTCATATAACTTGTTTTAAAATCCTACACATTTCACATCACATCTTCACCTTAAATCTTCCATTTCCACCACCATTCACACATTAGTTTAGTGTAGCTTGTTAGATTAGCTTAGATCTAATTTACTTCATATTTTAGATTGTTAATTAATTGTTTACATTGCATAGTTTAGTAGTTTTGATTGTTCACTTCAATTTTCTATATTAGTTATATCTTAGTTCAATTCTCCTCTAGTTGGATTCATTACTTGTTCCATCCTCTCTTCGTGGGATCGATAATCCGGACTCTTTAGTCCTTTACTACTTGACGACACCGTAGTCTTGTGGTTAAAAGTTGCACATTTAAATGTCGACGCCAAGAACTTGATTGACCGTCCTCCTTCCCTACAAGCAATTTATTGTAATTCTACTAAACAACTAACTACTTAATGTAAGTAAAGTGCGTAAAGTAAAGTAAATGGGTCACGGGCCGACCCGCAACCAAAATTATTACAATGCCTTGATAATAAATACCTAATACAACCAACTAAGAAAAAAAATAAATGTCTAAACTAATCCTAAACTAGGAAAGCAAGTAAAATATTCAAGTCCACCAATGCACTTTTCCACTTTCCTTTGCTCCAAGCGAGGAATTTCCTATAAAACAAACATAAATAATGTGCAGAATCCGCAAGGAAAATAAAGGAAATATAAAAAGTACACTAAGCTAAAAATGAGTTCAACTCTATGAAATTCACAGCTTTCCAATGCCTCTCTTCGATCCCCGGCAACGGCACCAAGAACTTGATCGACACTTAAATGTGCAACTTTTAACCACAAGACTACGGTGTTGTCAAGTAGTAAAGGACTAAAGAGTCCGGATTATCGATCCCACGAAGAGAGGATGGAACAAGTAATGAATCCAACTAGAGGAGAATTGAACTAAGATATAACTAATATAGAAAATTGAAGTGAACAATCAAAACTACTAAACTATGCAATGTAAACAATTAATTAACAATCTAAAATATGAAGTAAATTAGATCTAAGCTAATCTAACAAGCTACACTAAACTAATGTGTGAATGGTGGTGGAAATGGAAGATTTAAGGTGAAGATGTGATGTGAAATGTGTAGGATTTTAAAACAAGTTATATGAGATGTAGATCTAACAATCTAAAAGTGAAAATAACAAATCAAAGAAGGATTAAAATTAACAACAATAAGAATAGGAGATTAGGCAATCCAAAATCCACTAAGTATGTAATTAATTCAAACAATGCATGTTCTAATTCAATTCCCAAATCTACAATCCAATTAGCAATCTCTTGCCTAATTTGATTGGATGATATAACAATGAAGATCAAAGTAAAAGAAAAGCAAAGGCCAAGATCCTAGATCATTATCTAACTACCCTAACAATAAATCATCAAAAATCAAGCTACAAAAGATCAAAGATAAGGGCTCTAGAGCATGCTATGTGAGAGAACTTAATCAACCTACAAAGCATCAATTGAGATTATCCGAGCATCAAGTGTAGAGATAGAGAATGAGAAATGGGAGAGATTAGCACAACTAGATCTAAAATCTATTAATCAATTAAGGCACAAGTATGGAATTTAAACTAAAATATGCATGAAATTGAACTAATCACATTACTTAGCTTCAAAAGGAGAGCCTAATCCAAGAGCTTTAGCCACTAAATATCACGAAAGTGCTCCTAATCTTCATTAATGATCTTCAATTATACACACCCTCTCTCTAGATTAGTTACAAAGAAGCTCCTAATTACATTCTAAAAGTAAAAATAAAATTGCAAAAAGACTAACTTGCCAAAAGATCTCCTTCTTCTCTACAACAACATTCCAATTTATAGAAACTTTAAAGACATTTGATTGGATCATTTCCATTCACAAGGATTGCTTCCATTTGATTGGTTGCAACTAAAAGCATATGTGCTTTTAGCTTTTTGTGGTTCTTCATTTTGGAGGCCACGACAAGCTTTGATTGGTGGAAATGTTTGACTTGGATGAAATATCTTCTATGTAAAAAAAATGTAATTGTTAGGATTTGAACCCATAACCTATTTCATACCAACCAAAGCTCTAACCAATACACCAACCACTCATTTGTGTTGGAAAATGACTGCTTCTCATCTTATTTTGGAATTCTTCAACACTACTGATGCCTTGGGACATTAGCCGGAAGGTTGGGGTAGTCGCGGGGTCCACCTACACAAGAGAAGTTACATAAAAATGCGCTATAAATAATCGAATTTATGGATGATAATTCGATAATCCGTTTAATGTGATAGAAGATAAAATCTCTGTGTAAAGCAAATGATATACATATGATATGCTAATAAAACCTGAACTAATGAGGGGTAAAATATGCAATATTTAACACTCATCACACCCCAAACCTATATTTTGCTAGTCCCGAGCAAAAACTATGAAGAAAAACTAAACTATATGCAAGAAAACACGGTAAATATCCTAACTCATTTTCGCAGGAATCGCGGCTGCACTTAGCTCGTGCAACAAGCCTTTAAACCCCTAAGTTTTCCCTAGTGGACGAGTTTTGTCTCGTGAGGGTTTTCAGCGAATAAATCCCACAAATTTCTTTTTATTTGGAAAGAAAATATTTTTGATGTCCAACAGTCTTTAACAAGCTAATAAGAATGAATACTGAGTTAGAAATACTAGTCAACTCCTGAAGATATGCCAGTCAATACCTAAGTCCCACCGTGTATGTGTGTGTATTTAGCCAATAATCATGCAATCTTCAAGTCGAAGCTCACACAACCTTAATCCTCTTCAGAATACATTTCGCCTTGACTATAGCCTTACAGGTCATACTCTAAATAATGGAAGTACACAGATTTTACTGACTAACTCTCAGTATGTGAGTATGAACAAGGCTAAGAACTCACATAATTGATGAAGAACGGAGCTTATGTATAGAAGGATTGATCTCAAAGAATAAAATATAACCAATAGAAGGTGGAAATGCTCACTCAACTTCTCACTCATTCAGCACCTAACCTTTCCTAAGATCCAATAGGTCTTTCATAGGTTGTAATCTGGTTAGGGTTAATGGTAGGATAAGGGTTAATTGTGGCTTAGGATTTTTGAGAAGGTAAGGGTCTTCAAGTCATCATAGGAAGGTCTTCCACTGTCTTCACTTTTTCCTTTTAGTTTGTGTTCTTTATTCCACTCTATCTCTTTTTGGTGCTTGCTTTTCTCTTTGGTTTTCCATATCTTTTTTCTTTTTCTTTTGTTTTCCTTTGGTTCTCATTTCTTTTCCTTTTTTTTTTCAACTTTCAAATTCCTTTGTCATTCCTTTGTAGAACATCTAACTTTTGGTAGCCCATGTGAAGTCTTCATCACTAATGCTCAAATCCTTCCTTTCTTCATATATCTACCCTTCTAAAAAACAATAGGTCAAAAAGGATTGTATATATGTGGGTGATGAGGCTTGGGACAATGAAGGAAGGTTTCTTGTAAAATAGGCTCAAGAGGGCTACTAAGTGTATAAAATATAATAGGTGAGTTCAAAATTTGGCCATTGGTTTTTTGAATGCCTATCATCTTCCCCTAAGTTCGAAAAATGCATCATAAGCTACAAGTCAAGATTTCTTCACATTTTGATGTCACCTCTATGGTTAGAACAAGGAATAACACTTATGAGATCGAAAGTGCTGGACTAAGAAGCTCTAGGAGTAGCTCTTCATTCTACTCAGGAATAGCGCAGAAGAGTCCTCACCCAAACCGATATAGATAGGCTCAATCGCTCAATGGGTTTTAGTCTCCACTAATGATTCTTTCGGGTCTCTCATAAATGATTTGCTCTTCTATTAGACTACATTCATGTGGCCAAATGTGTAAAAGATTTCTAGGACTTATACAAATGACAACTCTTCAAGGAAAATCCATGGACAATTTTTGAAATATTTTTAGTGATTTTGGAATTTTTCAAAATTTTTAGGGTTTTTGGTATAAATGGAAAACAAAAAAACTTATCTACATGCAAAATGCAATGCATGAAATGCAGTGCCTCACCCCCAAACCTATCCTAAACATTGTCCCGAATGTTTATGCATAACAGAAATAAAATAGGACAAGGAAGGTAAATTGAAATTTCTCACCATGGGGTGCTGACACACGGGTATATTGGGTTGCCTCCCAACAAGCGCTAAGTTTAACGTTTTCAGCCAGATGCAATTAACAGTGTATGAGGCCAATCTACCTGGGTCCACAAGAAGGACCTTCTCAACAACATTATCAGGATCCACAAACTTAATATACTCTTTCAATATGTGCCTATTCACTTGAAATGTGCTACCATCTATAGGATTCAAAAGTTCAACTGCACCATGAGATTGGACTGAAGGTTCATATGATGGCTTGGCACCTTCTTCCAGATGAATCTGGTGCGTAACTATAAATGGACTGATTCCTTTAATGTCCGAGATGGTCCTACCTAGGGCACTCTGATGGTCTTTTAGCACATCCAGTAATTTATTATCCTGCTCTTCCTCAATGTCTGAGGCAATAATTACTGGGTTGCTAGCATAGGGCCCAAAGTAGGCATACTTTAAATTCTCGAGTAATGGTTTCAATTCTAACTTTGGTGGCTCAACAATAATTGATTCTTCTTCGACCTTAGATTCAAAGGTGGATGTAAAGATAGACTCAATTTTCTGCTTCCATTGGCCAACATCCATCGGCTGGGCCGAATCCAATAATGCATTAACTTCGCATATGGACCCGTCGATGTCTATGTCGGCATTGAAGTGAGCCAGACATTCCTCCAGCGGATCTGTGAAACATGACGATTGAACTGTTTGATCAACTAATGTGTCAATCATGTTCACTTCCTTATCATCATCTAGGTCTGATCCATGGAATTTTGGTAACATGTTGATGGTGGCGGGCCGGATCTCAAATTGGTCCGCATTATTTTCTGGCAAAACTATACAACTAGGTGAAGTTGATGAAAATGGTGCAAATAGTTCATTGAGGATCCTTTGCTGAGGGTTTTGGACAGCCATTGTGGGTAATATGGGTAGGGCAGGTAAAGCAAGGTAATCAGTCCTCACTAATCGGCCTTGATCACGTATCCACACTCGCATACAACTGCGACTAGCCTAGCAATGTAATGGTCCGCTCAATGAAATGAATGCAACATAACAAAAATTTTGAAAACTAAATGAAAAGCTAATCTAAACTAAGGTTACCTAAAAAAATTCGAGACAGCTCCTAACTGTGAAGAGGACACTCTGGCTTCCAACTTGGACCTATGAAACAGAAATTCTGGCCAGTTAATCCCCAGGTAGATGGTGGGATCTCGGCGTGCTAGGCAAAGGCTCCTCTTAAAAACCAACTCCTCGAACAACAAAGTTATCTCCCTATTTGGCAAGATGGTTGCCAAGAGACAATGTTTGCTTAGGCACCAGAAAATCTGCCAAGGCACATAAATGGCACAACCGCGGTGGTCTTCCCTATTGAGCTCGTAACCTAAGGTCACGTTTCTACTCAATTTTATTATGGTTTATTGGTTCTAAACTAAGTGAGAATTAAGATGAAATCCTAAGAGCAAGGAAACGGTGATGAAATCCGAATCCTTATCTTGTTGGGGTAATTTGCCATTTAATAGTAATGCACCAAATTACAAGTGTATTTAAAATAATTACACTACAAAGCAAGGAACAACAAACAAAGAAAACTCGCTGTCAAGGGATTCGCGGGGGTTAGGAAATACAAACCTCCCGATTTATTTCGGGGGACGAATCGGTTGTCGTCGACTCACACCAATTTCCGTGTACGAATGTGAGGGGCCGCGACGGTATAGTCCAACCATCCTCCTTCCCTACAAGCAATTTATTGTAATTCTACTAAACAACTAACTACTTAATGTAAGTAAAGTGTGTAAAGTAAAGTAAATGGGTCACGGGCCAACCCGCAACCAAAATTATTACAATGCCTTGATAATAAATACCTAATACAACGAACTAAGAAAGAAAATAAATGTCTAAACTAATCCTAAACTAGGAAAGCAAGTAAAATATTCAAGTCCACCAATGCACTTTTCCACTTTTCTTTGCTCCAAGCGAGGAATTCCCTATAAAACAAACATAAATAATGTGTAGAATTCGCAAGGAAAATAAAGGAAATATAAAAAATACACTAAGCTAAAAATGAGTTCAACTCTATGAAATTCACAGCTTTCCAATGCCTCTCTTCGATCCCCGGCAACGGCGCCAAGAACTTGATCGACACTTAAATGTGCAACTTTTAACCACAAGACTACGTGTCGTCAAGTAGTAAAGGACTAAAGAGTCCGGATTATCGATCCCACGAAGAGAGGATGGAACAAGCAATGAATCCAATTAGAGGAGAATTGAACTAAGATATAGCTAATATAGAAAATTGAAGTGAACAATCAAAACTACTAAACTATGCAATGTAAACAATTAATTAACAATCTAAAATATGAAGTAAATTAGATCTAAGCTAATCTTCCAAGCTACACTAAACTAATGTGTGAATGGTGGTGGAAATGGAAGATTTAAGGTGAAGATGTGGTGTGAAATGTGTAGGATTTTAAAACAAGTTATGTGAGATGTAGATCTAACAATCTAAAAGTGAAAATAACAAATCAAAGAAGGATTAAAATTAACAACAATAAGAATAGGAGATTAGGCAATCCCGCAACTGGCACCAGCTCGTGATTGACCCCTCCGGGAGTGCGCAGAACCACTTGAGGGGGACATCTCCCAATCTGGACGAGAAGACCCTACAGTTGAGGTGTCCGACGTCACCCCAAACGGACAGCTTTTGGGTGAAATGCCTGAGATGTGCTGCCGGGTCCGAGGTTCCGTCATAAAGGACGAACCTCGGAACACTGAACTTCTTTGGGAGGGGATACTCGTTGATTTCTCTGGAGAAGGGGGACGAGTCGAGGCCGGCGAAGTCGGGGATGTCTGGCTGGTTCTGAGCAAACCCGGCCTCCTTTAGATTGTTCTGGATTGCCTGCTTGACCAGGTGGTCAATCAGCGCCTTCTAATCTCCCACTTCTGATCTCGGCATTGACCTCCTGTCAATGTGGTTATTGCAGGAGCTCCCAACGTGACTCCGTTCGCGGCTTTTCTCGTTCAGATGTTCTCTCAAATCTCTGCCGGTGACGGGATCCTTTCTGCCTATGAGGTCACCGCCTACGGGGACTGTCCCCTTCTCTCGGAGTTGCTGCCTGAGCTGGCGGATAAGGTCGTCCTTCTCCTAGAGGGCGAGGTTCTGAGCCCTGATTGCCGCTTGGGCGGGGTTAGCTCTGTCGTCTTCGTAGTTCGTGCGGCGTTCGGATCGGCGTGATCCCGCCGCTGCCGGGGCTTTACCCTTCGAAAGACACTCCTGCATGGGAGCATCTCGCCGCGATGGGCTTGCCATCTCTAATGGGGACGACGCAGACTCAGTGTGATAACTTTCCACCTCTGCGGCCTCCCCTCTCGCGTTGCGTTCTTCTGGATGGGTTACATACAGCAATGGTTCAGGGAGAACCAGTGGCTCTGGAGGGAGGGACTTCGGGTGTTCTCCGCCTCTCTTGTTTCTTGGAGCCATGGCAACTGGAAAGGTTTTGGGAAAGGTTTTGGGTTTGGGTTATTACCTTCCCACAGACGGCGCCAATTGTAAGTGCCTAAAAATTACGGGCTTTGAAGCAGGGATTGGGACCCCTGTTTTGAGTAATCTTGATGAAGATTAAAGTGGCTCCGGTTAGACCTGAAAAGGAAGAAATGAAGCAAGTCAGAGGACCCTGGCTGTGGGCAGCGCAAAGCTCTCCGATGCTTAAGTTAGTTTAGGGACTGAGTAAGGGAGATGGAGAGAAATTTGCAAAGTAAGTGTATGTGTTTTTGATTGCATACCTTACAGTGGAGATGGAGTGTCTATTTATAGGAGAGGGAGATGATGTGCATGGATGAGCCTCATGATGGGCTTTGCCACTCGAGTGGCTTTGTCCACTCAGCTCACACTTCATTAAATGCTAGCCTCACCTACCCATTCTTCATTAAATGCCAATCTTATCGGGCCAGGCGGTGGTTGACTTTCGGGCCAAGTCCCATTGGGCCTTGCCTGTAGCCTTGCTTTGGGGGCGCACGTGTTCCACATAACGCCGTTTTGTCAGAAATGATGGGCCGCAGGGCACGCCTTAGCGTGTGCCTTCGTCTTGTCGACAGTCCCATCAACGTCTGTCAAATCCGACATGCCGAGGTCGATACACAAGGACCCGTGCCATCTGACCTCGGGGCTTTCACCTCGGCAGGTGCCATGACCCGTGAGCCGGGGTCCGTCCTAGCCGAGCGGATGCACGATTTACTGGATTGCTGTCAAGGCTAGTCCTGATCTCGGCTTAGTGGAAACATTCCCACACACGTAGGTATTTGAATGTTGCAAAACTTGAGCAACAGTATCCCACTGCAGATCTCTAGACAGAATCCAAGAAGATCATATGTAAAGAGAATGCTGTGGCTGTTTTATGGGAAAACAAGAGATGGATAAGGAAAGCGAAGAAGTAGCATTCCACCATCATTCTGGTTCGCGCCATTCTTTCCCTTCCCGCCTTAACTTATATCCCACGTCTTGCAAAAGTGCTTTTAAGTTTTAAGTAACCAAACATGATTTTTAGGCTCATGGGTTTTTAAAATTCAAAAGCACAATTAACCAGCCGAACCAAACGCACCCAAGTCAAATTATGTAGACACAAGGCAGTGATATGACCTTCTTGGATAATATCGCCTTAGCGCTAGAGGGAGACTTTTTAGAATCCTAGTTTTCCCAACATAAAAGGTTTCTGTTGTTCACCCGTCCAATTTTTTATGTTTGGCTCGTAATTTTTGTGCGGCTATGCCCATTGTTGTGAGGTCGGCAGTCTTCTTGTGGGCTGTTGGGCTTAGCTAGAGCTCTAACTGGGTCTGCTAGGGCCTGGGTGCTTGGTTGAGAAATCCTAGATGGCCGTTAAGTGATTTGGGTCCAAGTCAAATATTGGGCTCAATAAATTTCAGAAATCATAACTCAGTCCAATTAAGAAATAATTTTATAAAAAAAAATCCTTTCAATACAAAGATGGAACCTTTTCTAGGTGTCATGGAGCCTAATTGAACCTGAAACTTCCAGACTTTGTCCATACCTCATGCACAGGCGATTTTCAACTGCAAAGTCTGCACCAGACGTCTTGGAGGAAAATCAATCCCAGCTAGATCATTACCTGTATTAAACGCCTGTTTATTTAATAGAATTTCTGATGAGGATTTTGTGGTGATGGGAGTTTTTTTTACATTGATAGTATGATTTTCTCTTTGAAATTTAAAATTCTATGTTTTTTGTTAGAATTCTAAATTTCAATCATGTCTAAAAAGTCACAAATATTTTTTGAATTATTTGAATTTCAATCTCCTTAGCATTTACAAATACTTCGTTGGTTAGGGATGGCATTTAGAGAATTTGTAAATTCTTCATATAATAATAATACTCTGGATTCTACTATAAATAAACATGGCATAAACGCTAGAATTGATTTTCCCACATGACGTCTTGTACCATGTCCATATGAAAAAAACTCTCTCTTACGAACACCTTTAATAGACTCTAGAAATTAAAAATCTTTACCCACCCTTGGATTTTCTTGGTCATGATCAATGAATGTGGGTTGATCCGCGTGAAAAAAGAAAAGCTAAAACAAGAGAATCATAGTGGACCTTGCCTGCCAAATGATAATTCATGATGGAGGCTCCTATCTAACTAATTAGATGTGGGGTCTACAAATGGTGCTCCGCCACTCGCGCGAGAGGTTCTTTCACCAGTATTAGATAATATATATTAACCAGATGGAAACGCCAACAACTTTACTTTTATTTTACCAGCGACAAAAAGTTTTATCTAATAAAAAATAAGTAAAGTGGTTACTTAACTATTCTCTTTCTCAAATTATTTTTGAAGGTTTTAAACCCTAGTATAGGTTAAGGTCCCTGATTAGAACTATGAAATCCAATTCAAGAACAAGAAACAACAATACAGAAAACTAACAATCACACACCCAAAACGGCACACAATATACACGGAAAACCCGATATCGGTAAAAAAACAATGGATCCTGGAACCCAGTGTAAGGAAACTTCTGTATTCGTAACCATACTTTTACTACAGTCATGGAGAGTATTTCATTCAAAGTTGATGATGTTTTTTCTCAACGTTCATTGCTTTAGAATATGGATTTAAAATAAATGTTAACTACTTATTATGTCTTGAATAAACTAGCGAGTTCGAGAATCGAAACAAAAGTAACAATTCTCGAGATGCACCCACATACATCTACATAAATCATTCATTTAGAATTATTGTTAACATCGCGAATGATGTCGGACACAAATATAATATTGCTGTTAACTTTAGCTATTGAACTGTTAAGTCTTTTCTTGACATTGCAAGTTGTTTCTCGACATCACGACTTAATTAGGTTAATAATTTTCGACATCATAAGTTGTTTCTTGACATGGCGAATGATGTCGAACACAAATATAGACACAAAATCCCGAGCTTGCGAGTGTTATGTTTTGAACTTCTGAGTCATATCTAGAGCTCGCGAGAGATAAAGTGAATGACAATTTGGTCTAGAAAAAAATAAAGTCTGCTGTATAAGATGCTTTTGGACATTGCATGTATTTAAGGATGCTTTTGAATGTATAAGAATATTTGAGTTAAGTAGACTGCTATATAGGCCCTTCAAAGCTATATAAATTTTTACAAGTAAATGTAGTCGTCATATATTCATAACATTGTGTAGGATCTAAATATTCCATATCTGAATTTCTGTTGGCACCAAAAATAGGTTTTTGACCGAATGCTCGGATAATAGATACCAATTTCCAACCTTTGTTTGGAGCAAACGTTTGCACAGTCCCATACCCACCCCCCAACAAGTGGCGGGTTTTTATAGTTGTCATACTAAACCCAATTAGTAAAGATTTAAACCCATGACATTTATAAATATGTCACTCCTTACCACTTGCATTAATGATATTTTATATGCAAAATCTTACTTAATAATATATAAACTAAATACATACGGGATAGAGCGCACTAGACACACGGAAAACCCAAGCCCGCCCTGAACCCGACTCAGGTTAGTGCATGAAAACCATATCGGACCCAAACCCTACTAACACGTTACCAAATTGGCCACTATTAGGAGGGCCGGTCCATTTAAACTCGATCCACTGCGATCCCCATACTCTACCTAGGGCTGTCAAAATATCACACGACTCGTTAACACGACACGAACCCACACGATATTAACGGGTTTGGGTGACCCCTTAATGGGTTCGGGTCGTTAATGGGTCGGACCCGTTAACCCATTAAATTAATTGGTTGTTAACGAATAAACCCGATAACCTATTACGACCCGATACAACCTGCCAAAAAACCATGTTGCCAATTGTGCATCACATTACCATGCAAAAAATCAAAGTGTGGGTGACATAACTTTTGTTCAGTGGAAGATGCACTTAATCCGAAGAGATATAACATTTACTTAGAAAATGGACCTAGCCTCAAAACATAAAAAGTATGACACCATGATTTAGAAAAGATATACTTTTTAAGTTTAATGAATATTTTATTCAAAATTAATGGGTTAACGGGTTGTATTCGGGTGACCCGTTAAATAAACGAATTGGATTCTTATTTGATTTTTTGACCCATTTTCTTAATGAATTGTATTCGAATTGAGGTGATTCTAACCCGGATTCGTTTTGACCCGCAACCCGACTTAGGTACCCCGACCCATTTGACAGCCCTAAGTCCATACCGTTCATTCTCATTTGAATCTTTCTTATCGCACACGAACTACAAATGCAGTGAAGTGAAGACAGACACCACATCAAAGCAGAGGAGAAAGAAAATCTCTGCTGAAATTTCTCTCAGGACTCGCTTACAGGGATCTAAATCTCAGCTTCAACACCATAACCCTACTCAGATTTCTTCCCATTTCAATGGGAACCCTCCAAAAATTCCCTCCAAAATGTCTCTTCCCTCCACCAGTTCTCATCAATTCAATCCCTTCCCACTCCACACCAAAAACCCTCTTCTCTCCCACCAATTCCAGGCGTTTCTGCACATCCTCTGTCGATTTGGGAAGTACCCATTGCAAGAAGAATTCTGGGGTTAGGGCTAGTGTTGGGGTTAGGGTTTCTGGCTCTCAGCTTAAGGAGAACTGGTTGGACTCTCTGTCTTGCCCTTTTATGGAGAAGGGGAGCCATCTGGGCTTCGATGGCGAGGAGTCGTACAGCGCTGCTGCAAGTGAATGTGTGATCGGAATCGATCCCGATATCTCTGGGGCGTTGGCGGTCTTGAAAGGCAATGGCGTGGGTTTTTCTGCTCAGGTTGTGAGTCTTGTGCCTCATTACTTTGGAAACGTATATCATGCCCATATGAAATTGTTAGTGCTCTGTCTGATTAATGAGGAAACTTATATAATGCCAGTGTGGAATTGTTGTTGTATACTGAATTAATCCCATGAGGGCCATTGGTCATGGGACTTAAATGATCAACAACTAAAATGGGGCATATCTGAGCTCCCATTCCTCTCTTCACACTTCTTATAGCCATGAATTGGCAGTGGACTTAATTTGATACTTATTTGGACTGGATCCACTATTGGGTTTAGGTTTGAAATTTGAGATAGATTTATCACCCTCATTTTGAAGACTTAATATCTAGACCTTTTGAAATTTAATCAAGCGGAAATTTGGTCCACCCCTTGTCTGGTCGTCATCAACATTATCGTCGCCATCATTATCAGCATCTTTACCATCAGAGTTTTAACCATCAAGGGGTTGGCTAACACATTACGCCCCTTCCATGCAGAGAGACCTTTTCATTCCCCCATTCTACTCCCTTGAATGATCACCGAGATGGGCCCCATGTGTTGTGCATTGTTGCTTACAATAACTGTGTTATGGAGATCTATGTACATTCATGTATAATGTATGCGTGTGTTGCTCACAATAATTATCATGCTGGAGATCATTGCTCACATACTTACATGCATTCCCGAACACAAACATAATATGCATGTGTCCATGCGTATGTGAGCGAGAGCGTGTGTTTCTGTATGCCCTGCATGTATGTGCATATGTGCATGTTCCGTGCGCGTGCATATGCGTGTCTTGATTGTGTTGGTGCTCGGTGTAGAGAATCTGATGTTTTAACGTTCCCAACTATTCATCTGCTGCCTTGCTTTGCCTCAATTGGGTGTTGCTGGTAATAAATACTTCACTAGACTGTTTTCTTCTACATCATTAGTTGCCTTGCAAGTGGATGGCTGGAAACAGAATGTAGCCAACAGTCCATAGGCAATGATAAGAAGTCCACTGATTGGATGGTTGCAATTGTTTTACAGCGGTCGTGTATTAATGTTATCCTTTCAGATGAACTATTTCGGGCTCCGGAAAATATGGGCCCCATGGGGAACACTGCCCTGGTTAAAAAATGTGTGCGCGCGCGCGCGCGTGTGGTGGGGGGGGGGGGGGGGGGTGTTGTGGGGGCAAGGGTTGAACAGTACCTCTTGATTACCCCATTTTGCTTTTTTTCTCTTTATGCTACATCAATATGCATGTGACTTTTGCTATTGTGATGTTCTGGAACTCAAGTTCTCTTTTTATTTGTAATCCTCAGTTTTTTATTTTATTTTTGAATACTTTAAGAGCATTTGTTTGATGAACACAAGGAACTTGGGTTTTTATTTAACATGTAATTCGATTTTTAAATTTCTTTTCTCCTATCATAAAGAAGAAAGAGAACTTGGTTAGTCTTGTCTACAAATTGTACACGACAACTGGAGGAAAAGATGAACCAACATGAAGTGCACATCCTAGTCATTCCTTACAAGTTATAGAATCCGTACACCCCTCATGTGATTGAAAAAAAGTAAGAGCAGAAGAAATGATGTCACGACTCTCATTAAAATATGCTAAATCCCTTTGACATCTTTTAGTTTGGTTCCATTGGGCAATTTTCTTTAGAATTCCTTATGTAATGGAGAACACAGTGGAATGCCCTTAGTATCTTGGTGTTTTGGGTAGTTGGGTTGGACATTTTAAGATAAATATCTGCTTATTGGCTGTGTTTATGGGGAGGGCTGAGTTATGTCTATGTCCATAAAGGTGATGCATTCTTAAAAATTTAAGGAGATATATAAGCCATCTTGATTCACCCCATGCCATCAGAAACATCTTCAAATTTAGTCATCACCTCTCAAAAGTGAAGGAAGTGCATATCATGGGCTCACTCGTTTGACCTGCTTCTGGGCGTCCATATTAGGTTGAAGCTTTGACAAATGATCTCCCATCTGTTGATCCATCTCGCAAGTATTAAGAAGGATATGGTTTTCTAAGTATCTTGTTGGTCGGCCAACTCCGTGGGCTTTGATATTAGGGAATCCTACATATTCATGGAGATGACAAACTAATCTATGATAGTGTATGACCTCACACAGTAAGAACATGATCATGGTGGTTGGGCATTCTAGCTTCATGTGAGAACATGCAAAATGAGCAAGGAAAACAGGTCTCTCATTGAAGTATATCCTACTCTTCAAGGAAGTAGGAGGAGCTACATTTGCATAAGCCATTTCTGTTCACCAGAAGCAAGAACTTCAATGTGAATGGAGAGATTCACGAGCAGTTAGGTGTGTTGAGACCGGAGTTTGACAACGATAAGCTTCAGACTCTTACGGGGCATACACTCCTTTCACTTGAGATGACACATTATCTTTTGCAAAGAGATGAAGGTCATAGGCATCGACTTGGGATCAATTATGTTGTACTTGCCTCACGAAATGTTGGATGATGCAAAAAAGGAAAGTGGTAAGTTCAGTGGGAGCCTTGATGGCGTTGGTAATCGTGGCAATGGTAAGATAATTAACAATTATACCATTGGTAATTGAGGATGTGGTGGTCAACCTTGTTGTGCAGTAATTTTTGGTGCATGTATCATACCAAAGAGAGGTGTTATGATTTACTTAATGGTCTTCCAGCTGCTTGTCTGGCACATCCTGTGACCATATTTCTACCATCTGAGTTGTCATATGGATCAAAAGTCGATATGTGAGTAGCTTTAAAGAGGTCTACAATGCTGCCAACTTCCAAAACTCAGAGAGACAGGAATTCTGATGGAGTTGAGATGTGAGTGGTTTTGAAGAAGTGTACACTGCTTCCAACTTCCAAAACTCAGAGAAATAAGGATTTCTGATGGAGGGGGAGGGAGGACCAAGGGTCAATCACAAAGCTGAAATTTAAAATCTTTCACCAGTTCGTGGTGTCATCACCAATCGAATCACACCAAATCAAAAGGAAATCACCAAATTAATGTATTCAGTATAGGAAAATCAAAGAGATTACACAATATATTAGAGACATTGATCTCCCCTTTCCTTTTTGCCTTTTGTACATTGGACATCCATAATCTAAGATAAACAGAAAAGCTTCTGATTCTAACTTCTATCACTGCTAAGGCTCTTCAACACTCAGAATAATTGGAAGTTTAATGAAAAAAAAAAAAAAGAAGATACGAAAACTTGGATGGTGGGGACTGAATGCATGTAAATAAGTCATTTAAAGTGAAGTAGTTGGGCCATCCCTTCTACCATTCTAGTCATCCTAGGCCCTCCCTTTGAGCTTTCTGATATATACAATTGACCTTTACGCTTTGCCAATATCAAATTCCAAACTCGAGTTGAAATCTTTCGAGTCATCTTCATCTGGTATGAACCATTCTGTTCTTACTTCTTAGACCTCATGTTATATTCCCTCATGGCCTCACCATATCATTCCTTGTATTTTCTGTGTCACCATAGAGTTCCAGTGGGTCACTGATTTAGGTGCATTCTACAGAAATGAGCTGCATGTCCCATCTGTTTACGTCCTCATCTTTTTTACTGGGAGGTAGTTGCATGGGAATTGCAGGTTGCTTTCTCCATTCATACATTATCTTTTTTTTTTTTTAAATCAGAGGGGTAAATTGAATTGAAGTTAAAAGAGAATTACAAACGTAATACAAATAATGCCAAAACTAGAAGGGGAAGAACATAGGTACTTGTTGATTTTTTACTTTATGTTTCCTTTAAATGGTTATTGCTTTGTGACCTATGGTTTATTGTTTCTTTGAGAAATGTCTTGGCTGGTTAGTCTTGCCAATTGACACTAATTTTCTTCATGATGTAGGTGTTTGATACTCCTCACTTGCAAGTATTGGTTGGCAAGAGAGTTAGAAAACGCCTCGATGTAAGGTCTATTGTTCAGTTGCTTCGCAGTTTTGCGGTACCAGAAGGTATTTAGCATTTCTTTTGTACACCTAAAGTTTTACCTGTATTGTTATTATTGTTTTGTGTCTACAGTTTTGGGCATTGGGTTAAAACAGCCCTCCTTCGTATTCACACTTAAAGGGTATTAGCAATTGGATGTACATTCGCAATTGTTTGCATGTTTCATTTTAATTTTGCATTATGAATATGTTTGATTCCTACTTGTGTCTTCATTTTATCTACTGCAACATGGCACTAGTGCATGCCAATCCTGAAAAATCCCAATTGTGACCTCAACTGCTGATGCTGTCTAGAACTCTAACATCAGTGCCTGGATCTTGATCCCTTTTTTTTTTTCGTTGTGACAATTCTCTCCATTTGATTGCTCTGGTCCTTTGTCATGGCTTAATACTGATTGGACCTGATCATGCATAACTAGTTTGTCATTATGAGAAGATGTAATACAGAATACTGAGAGAGAGAGAGAGAGAGAGAGAGAGAGAGAGAGAGAGAGAGAGAGAGAGAGAGAGAGAGAGAGAGAGAGAGATCCTTGGCTGAATTCGTGTGTCCCTTTTAGGGTTCACTCATTCGCATTATAGAAGGATTTAATACACTATTAACAGTCTCCTAATACAACTTAAATCCCTAAATTATAGCTACCCTAATATAGGAAGAGTACTTGACTAATTGTAGCTTAACTAGAATACAATATCTAATTACAATACAAGTATTGGGCTTAGTTGGGCTTGCGCATGATGGGTATGATTGACACTTCCCCTCAAATTGATGTTGGGGAGTCATATAGCAGCAATTTGGTAACCAAAAACTGATGTCGAGGTCGAGAAAGTCCTTTGGTGAAGATATCAGCAAACTGAAGCTCAGTAGGGACTTGAGGTAAAGAAATGACATCATGCTTAAATTCATCCCGAATAAAGTGACAATCCACTTCAATATGTTTGGTGCGTTCATAGAAGACATGATTTTCAGTGATCCCGATAGCCCCAGTATTATCTGCATGCAAGGAAGTAGGAGAGGATCGAGCAAAGCCGAGATCCGAGAGAAGCCCCCGAATCCGTAAGATTTTAGAACAGGCAGAAGATATTGCCCTATATTCAGCCTCTGTGGAGGATCGAGAAACAAGATTTTGTTTCTTGTATTTCCAAGAAATGAGAGACTTTCCGAGATACATGCACCAACCAGTAGTAGACCGACGAGTATCCTGACAGCCCGCCTGGTCAGCGTCTGCATAAGCGGTCCACTGAAGAGGATTATCCATGGGATAATATAAACCACGAGCGACAGTGCCTAACAAATACTGGATAATGCGCTTGACAACAGTCAGATGAAGGTGTCTCGGAGTTGTCGTGAATTGGCTCACAAGATTGACAGCATAGGAGATATCCGGTCGAGTGATGGTGAGATAGACAAGACTACCTACCAAGCGCCGGTACGTATGTGGATTAGGAAAAAGGTCACCATCATCTTTACTCAATTTTAGATTGACCTCTACCGGTGTATCAACAGGTGAAGAGTCATGGAGATCAGCAAGTTTAATAAGATCAGATGTGTATTTGTGTTGATTAAGAAACAAGCATTTGGGAGATTGATGCACTTTCAACCCCAAAAAATAATGCAAGGGGCCTAGATCCTTCATATGGAAAGAATCCCTGAGAGACTTTTGGATAGACCTTATCATACCATCTTCAGTGCCAGTGATAATAATGTCGTCAACATACACAAGGAGAACAATAACACTAGTATATGTTGTTTGCAGAAAAAGAGACGGATCGTAAGGGCTTTGAGTAAAGCCACTCCTGCATAGGTGACCTCTAAAAGTTTCGAACCAGGCCCGAGGAGCTTGCTTCAGACCATAAAGAGACTTCTGTATGCGACGTATAGATTTCTTAGATGGAGATGTGACTCCCTGTGGTATCCGCATATAGATCTCTTCTTTCGGATCTCCATGAAGAAAGGCATTTTTGTCATCCATTTGATATAATGGCCAAGATTTAGAAGCAGCAATAGCGAGAAGTAACCGAATTGTAGTCATTTTTGCCATAGGTGCAAACGTCTCCTCGTAGTCAATCTCATATTCTTGCCTGTTGCCGAGTGTCACGAGTCTAGCTTTGTGTCTATCCAATGAGCAATCAGATTTAAATTTAATTGAGTATATCCATTTGCAATCGATTGATTTAACTGCTGAAGGACAATCCACAATGTCCCATGTGTGATTTTGATCCAATGCATCCAATTCTGCCTTCATAGCCTAGTTCCAACTATCATGTTGTACTTGGGATAGAGATAGAAGAAAGGGTTGTCATCAAGGAAGTGTGGGTGAGTACATACTGCTCAGGTGGTTTCGAAGTTCTTGAGGAGCGACGCAGGATATGAGGAGCTGTGGAACCAGTTGACGGAGAGGATCAGGAGACGGGCATCTGCAGTGGTAGGTTTTTCCCGATGATGATAAACAGAGTCAGGATGAAACCTAGTAACAGTTGTTTGATCTGAAAAACCCGGTAAGAGAACATGTGAAGATGGATGAGTACCATCCAAGTGAGTATGGAAAAAATACTGATTTTCAAAGAAAATAACATTGCGAGAAACACTGATGCGAAGACCAATGGATCATTATAAACAAAACCTTTTTGATTAGTGGCATAGCCCAGAAATGCACACTGACGAGATTGTGCGGTAATTTTGTTCGTTCTGTGGGGGGTAGATGAACGAAGCAAACACAGCTAAAGGTATGTAGATGATCAAACACAGGATGATGACCAAATAGCTTAAAATGCGGTGTGAATTGAGCAATTGTTGGTGATGGAAGACGATTGATTAGATGTACTGCAATGGTGATAGCTTAAACCCAAAAATGAGGAGGAATTGATGATTCAATCAGTAGTGTTCTAGTCACATCAAGGAGATGCATGTTTTTCTATTCCGCGACTCCATTTTGTTGTGGAGTATATGGACAGGTACGCTGAGAAATGATTCCTTTAGTCTTTAGGAAAGATTGAAAATCATTGGAAACATACTTTCCCTCAAAATATGAGCGCAAAGTTTTAATGCATTTTGAAAATTGGGTTTCAACATAGCTAAGAAAAAATTGAAATGCTTTAAGAACATCAGACTTAGAATGCAATAGATAAACCCAAGTAAACCTGCTGTAGTCATCAATGAATGTAACAAAGTACTTGAAATGTCCATGGGAAAGGTGAGGAGTAATGCCCCAGACATCGCTGTGAATTAAGCCAAAACATTCAGTGCTCCGTGTGGTGGAGTGAGGAAAAGGTAAAGTTTTACTTTTTCCTAATTTACGAGCTTTACATTCAAAAGAAACAGAATCAGTGGTTTTATTTAATAGTGCAGATTTAAATAAAATAGACATCGTAGCAGCATTTGGATGACCAAGTCTATTATGCCACAACCGAGAATTATCCTCAAGAAAAAAACAAAACAACTGGCGTAAAGATTTATTCTGAATAAATGTAGACACTGGTAGGGAAAACAGTCTGCTATGCTTAGGCCCTCTCGCGATCACTTCCCCCGACTCCCGGTCCTGCACAACACAACCAGAAGAAGAAAATAAGACATTGTAATTATCCTCAACAAGTTGACCGATAGTAACTAAATTGGTAGACAGATGAGGAGACACTAAAACATTGGTTAATGGTAATGGGCTAGGAGTATCACCAACAGAGGTGATTGGAATGGTCTCCATTGGCAGTTTGAATAGTAAGATTACCATTGTAAGGAACAACATGCTGTAATTTTGTGGGTGAAGATGTCATATGGTTACTTGCGCCAAAATCTAAGTACCATGTATGAGAAAGAGACGAATCAGTACCTGAGATGTTCATGGATGCCAAGGCATTGATTATCATTTGATTTACCATTTCAAGAGCGAGAAGAGTTGAGGACGCAGAGTGGGATGAGGAACCAGGCTGTGAAGAAGAATTAAACGGTAGGGAACCACTGAAGTCAGAAGGTGCAGATTGTTGAGAAGTCACTGTGTAAGCACTAGGAGCTGACTGTACATTGTAAGTACTAGGGGCTGACCGCGCATAGTTGCGGGAAGTAGAGTTTCAAGCCTTCTTCCGACATTCTTCAATAGCATGACCAATGGCCTTATAATATTTGCAGATTTTAACCTTGCATTGATTCGCATAACGACCGTATTTCTTACAGTTATAACACTGAACTTTGCTGTCGTCCCGAGAAGGTGGTCTGATCGTAGCGGCATAGGCAAGTGGAGCCTCGGTAGACCTATGTTGTTACAGAGTTGTTTTTGTAACCAGACATTGTTCCTCCCGTAGAAGTTCCTGAAAACAGTCATCTAAGCTTGGAAGAGGAGCCCGGCTCATTAAGTTAGATCTGATGTTCTCAAACTCTGGACGAAGTTTCATGAGAAAGTAGTCCCGATGGCTATTTTGTTGTAAGGAAAGTAATTCAGGTAGAAGTGCTTCAGACATAGTGGCAAACTTGATCTCATCATATTTCGACCACATTGTCGAAACTCATTGTAATATTCCTGTATAGATAGGGTGCCTTGAGAAAATCGGGAGATGTCGAGCTCTAAGTGAAATCGTCGAGTAGCATTAACTTGTTGATAAATCTTTTTAAGATAATCCCACATCTCACGGGCAGATTTGCAAGGTTTCAGATTGAGAATAAAATGGGTTTCAACAGAGCCTAGTAACCAAGTTTTGATTTTAGCATCCTTAGTTTTCCAGGCTGATATCTTCTTGTCATCGTGCTCCGGTTTAGGTTCAGAACCATCAATGTAGCCCCAGAGTTCTTTCCTTTCTAAATAGATTTGAAACTGGAAGGGCCACGATGTGTAATTTTTCCCATCGAAACGAACTAGGACAATTTCAGATTTCTCCATTAATAGCAAAGTAGTATAAATGCCAAACAATAGACGTGGGAACCAATAGTAGGTTCAGATCAGTAATTGGTGATGCAGTGCGTTGGCCCCGCCAAGTGATAACAAGGAAGGAATAGCAGCACTAGAAGCAAGTGGCAAGTAGCAAGTAATTGGAAACAGCAGCAGTAGTAGTGTATGCAAGTAGAATTGCTTTAGTAGCAAGTAGCAGCAGAACAGCAGAGAAGCAAGTAGCAGCAGATCAGCAGAGTAGCAAGTAGCAGCAGTTTAAGATGACCACCAGCAGCAGTACCAACCATGAAGCATGAAGAAAAGATCACAGCAGCAACAGCAGCACCAGAAAACAGCACTTGAAAATAGTGCAGAAACCATCACAGAAACGAGTGCAGAAAACAGCACAGAAAAACGGCAGGGATGTCCGTGGACAGATTTTCACGTGGGCCCCAGTAGATGATCAAAGGTCAGATCAGAGGTTGGGGATGAAAGTGCAAAGTATTTTCGCACCTATTGGAAGAAGTCCCACTCAAAACGGATCAAAATCCACAATTTTGAACAGCTGAGATGAAAATTTCTGGATAAAACTGAGATATCACAAAATATGGTAGATGTCCTCCCTCTGATGAGCCAAAATTGCTGAAAAAAATGCCATAAAGAAGAGCAATATCATGCAATCCTTATTGGCTATTCCCGCTGCGCTGAGATGATGATATCAGGTGGGCCACTTGTGATCGGCGATGATCAGGAATGATCAAAGAGGATCAGACTGATCTCTGAAAGCTTCCAGAACTTTGGAAGATGACTAGGAGATGATCAACCATGCTTTGATACCATGTCATTATGAGAAGATGTAATACAAAACACTTAGAGAGAGAAAGAGAGAAAGCTCCTTGGCTGAATTTGTGTGTCCCTTTTAGGGTTCACTCATTCGCATTATATAAGGGTTTAAAACCCTATTAATAGTCTCCTAATACAACTTAAATCCCTAAATTATAGCTACCCTAATATAGAAAGAGTACTTGACTAATTGTAGCTTAACTAGAATACAATATCTAATTACAATACAAGTATTGGGCCCAGTTGGGCCTCCACCTGATGGGTATGATTGATATAGTTATCATTTTCTCCGTGATGAATTGACATGATTCTTGTGCTTCATGAATCATGGGAAATTATTATTATTATAGTCCATACAAAGTTGTTTTAGTGATGAAATGGCATCTGCAGGATATCCGATTATCTTAGATCTCCAAACACCTCATAACTATGCCACATGGATTCTTTTTGACAAAATAATTATTTTGTCTCTATGGATTTTGACATGGATTAACAGAAGGATTTGCATTAGACACAGACAAATTTTCTTAGCTGTGTTTAGTTTGGAAACTTTAAAAGGTTTGTGGTTCCAGTTCATCTGTTTTCTGTGTTTGCTTTGAAGAAGCCCTTAAAGCGAACTCAGAATTCCTTAAATCCAGCAATGCAGGTTGGAAAACAATGCAGATCGAATGTAGGAAATCAATAAAACAGGGTGAAGAAAGGGGTGGAGACTGGAGAGAGTACCTGCAATGGTGATATATGTCAAGGTTAAATAAACAGTCACCCTTGATTACCCAATGATCGCCTTGGTCCAATTGGATCAACTATCAAAGGACTCTAAAGTAATTTCCTTAGAAGACTTAAGTAATAGCCATGTTTAATTTATAGAAATAATCAAATATGCTACCCAAGTGAACCTACCTCAAGTAACAATCAAATATCCATCTTACCTCAGTTTACACCAATGGCTGGATTCACATGTAGCAAAAACCTTCTCGATCGCAAAATTATAATAGGTTGTAACTACCGAGTTGTACCCATCCAAAAATGGGATCTCTTCCTGATAATCTTGATACACATCGAACTTGATTGTGTCATAGACACCATTATTTGAATGTGTCTCAAAGTAGACACCATTATTTGAATGTGTCTCAAAGATCCAATCACCGACAACACCGCCATCTTCATAGATATCAAATTTCAATATTTCATGCTCATCTCTAGATTTTCATCGTAAAATGGTTCATCAACAATGTCGTTGCTAAAATCCAATCTTTGATCAAATCCACGATCATCGACTGATAGAACAGTCACTTCACCATCGCAATCTTTTATCGGAGTTATCACTGAAAATGGAGCCCTTGTAATCATCATCATAATCACCATCACTATAATCCGGTTCATTGGTGTAACCTTTATTATCATATAGATCTCAGGGTTTGGCTTTTTCAATAGCTGAGTTGAAGTCTCTACTTGTCACAAATTTTGGGTCTCAAGGTCACAAGGATTTGGTTGGTTCCTCTCATCATTCTTTTTACATTATGCCTATGAACATGTCCTTTACGGGGAGGCATATTGTTAAAGAATGGAAACAAATAATCAATCTCACAGGAGCCTTTGGCTCTGATACTAAAATCAACTCTACACGAACCAACAAACAAAGAAGCAAAACACTGAGTAAGGTAGAGGATTGCTGACCCCAAATTGCTAATCCACCACTTCATAGCCCTTCAATCTTTGGAAGAAACACTCAAACCAATGGTGAAGAAAGGGAGAGTATTGCAAAGTCATGCATTTTTTGAGAGAAACTATCAAATCCAATGTTGGGGTTGGACCTCGTGCTTGTTTTGCATTTATAATTTCCCCACATAAAAACAAAGCCATAATCTACTTCCACCGTTGGCCATCCATCCTATCTTACTAAGAAAGAAATAGTATATAAAAGACTTTAACTTATAAGAAGGAACAGAAATAGAAAGTCTCTAAAAAGATTCGAATTTGAATTGGATGCCCCATGTGGTTGGAAATTTGATCTCACTTGCTTCCTTATCCTTGTCTTCTATATTTTAGAAAGTTTCCCAACTCTAAGATCTTTCTTTGGAAAGTTTTCATTTATCATCTTGCTTGCATAGGAAGCCATTGGGTCTGGCACATCATATGGAGCTCCATGTTTTGTGCTTGTAGAACTAGTCACTGGAGTGTGAACTTGAACCAGCTCTAGAAGTCCATCATAGGTCTGGTTTGGAGTTAATTGGGCTTAGTTAGATTGTCTAAATGAACTTTTAAGGGATTTATTTGGCTCCCCATTAATATCAGCATATTTTTTTTTTCCAATTTGAGACCCATCTTAAGCCCATGTTGAGTAGGCCTCAATTGGAATGGATCAGAAGGATATTTGATCGATCAATTAGATTTAAATAATCAAGGGCCTGATCAATCACATAATTAATGAAATTTATGCCTTCTGCTCTTCTGTCATGTGTTTGCATGTTCCACTCCACTTTAGTTTGACATTGCTTTCTCAAGATCCAATCGACTTATTTTGTTTTTTTTGCAGTTTTTTCATTTCAATGATAATACCACCATAAATTTTACACATTTGTTCAAAATGGGCTATCATAAGATTGAACTGGTTCGTTTTTTCCCTTCGATATTTCCCTTCTTGAAGAAGGTGATAGCTTTTTACTGCTGGAGGAAGTCTTTGTTAAATCTTGTGATATTTCTACTTTAGCGTTTGAATGTGCGGTGCACCAATATAAAAATATTGAAATATTCCAAAACAAATTCTATCAGGAGTTTTTTGATTCACCCTTTATTTTCTCCATTCATCATTTTGGTTGGTATTTTCATCCATTGAAACATTTTTACGAATGAATTTTCTCTTTGCCATTTTTTGTTAACACGTTACCTTTTCTAATGAAGACTTTCTTTTCTTTCAGGAACTATTGCATATATTGAGCAATCGCGTCCTTTTCCAAAAGATGGAAAACAGGTTTGAAGTGCATCCCCAAACATAAATTTTTTTCTTTCTGATATTGTTAGTGCACGTATTTATTTATTCTTAGATTAGATCTTGCATTATATTTTCTGTTGTGAACATTTTTCTCCTTTCACAAATTAGGGGTGGTGGAGTGGAGGATTTAGCTATGGGTTATGGATTGGGATTCTAGTTGCCTCTGGATTTTCTGTTGTTCCTATCTCATCTCTCCTTTGGAAGAATCAGTTCGAACTATGTGGGAGCGCTTCAAATAAGGTTTGTGAATGCCCCTATAAATTCATGGTGATCATGATTCTGGGTCAGCCTTTGTGCTAGTTTACCAACATGTCTTAAACTGTGTACTAAATTTCTAAAATTTATTGTCAACTTGTAACCCAGGGATCAAATGAATTCCAAGTAGTCATCTGCAAAACTTACCCCAACATAGTTGGGACAAGGTGTTGATGATGATGGTGATCCGGCAAACTTAGATTTGACCAAGTCAATGAAAATGAGAGGAACTTTTGTGCTATGGTCTATAAATGCAACCTTTATGTAACTTACATCACATTTTCAAAAGGTTTTTGCCATTTCCGTGTAATTTAATGAGTTATAATGCCTTTTCTAATCAAGGATAAGAAAAAGCAGTTGTGGTGGGCGATCCACCCCTAAAAAGATATGTAAAATATTAAAAAAAATCTAAAGATATGAAAAACCTGGAATATTGAAAAATGTTAGATTCTGATGTTTCTTTATATTTTCAACTAAAGTAAATGTATGTATTCGACTTTTCCTTTCGTACAGGTCTTATATCAATATATAATTTTAGAAGAACAATAGTAATGTATTTGTTCATCCATATTCATGTATGTTATAGAGGATTTTACCAAAAAAAAAAAAAAAAAAAGAAAAACACACACACGCACGCACACAAATTAGATACACCTTAGACCAAAAAGGTCATTTTAGTTTCCCTCACACCGGTCTTCCCTCCAAGAAATCTTTTGTTTAATCTATTTTTTCGAGGGTCGATATCGACCCTTAGCAGGCAAAAAAAAAAAAAAACCCTCTCTTCTTCCTCCTCCCTTCCCCAAACCCAACCCAATGGAGATAATGAACAAGAACCAGCACCACGTAGCTAGCTCGGGGATTACCATCGAGAACTAGTTTCCACCAAAGATCCCCGTCTTACTCATGCTCCTTCCTAGATTGAGTTACTCGATGAAAGATGAAAAGGGTATTCTCAGCCCATTGACAGACCCAGGTATATGATGCAGATGTACTCACGTTTTGAGCATTCAATACCAATACATGCCAAAAAAAAAAAAAAGAAAAAAAAACCCATGCCTGCTTTCAGAACTCACCAATGGGAATTTAGTCCGTCACTCAGAATTACAAATTCACAATTTCAACCAGCTGTTGCAGGGTTTTGAGCTATGACATGGTTTGATTTGTACCAGATTAGAATAAGTGAATAACAATGACAGCTCTGTTCTCTGGTTTTACAGAACACAATTCCAATAAAGCAGAATGAAGTGGGATTGGCTGATGATAGGTGCAGGCGAGGATTGTCTTTAGAAACTTTCTTATGTAGCCCATGATTTGTCTTGGAGGGGATTCTGATGATCGAGTCACTGATTCTCTCTTCCTCATATTGGCAACTGCTGCTGTAACCTATCACTGAATCATCTTCAACCTCTGCCAATGCAAAGTTTGCAGCAGAAGCAATTGGGCCATAACCCAATTGCTCAGGTTGGACGGGACCCTGGTCATCGTCAGGTGAGTCTTGGGTGCTGGAGGTGGACGAGTCTTCGCTGTAAATGATAACCTACTACAGATTTGACCATCGCTGGGTTCTTCCTTCTGTTTTGGGCTGTTCTTCTTCTTGGCTCTTCCTGATGGCGAAATGTAGGATCTAACCCAACCACTTTGATTCCTAAGTGTTCTGAAAATACCATTTTCATCTAACCCACCCCATTGGGTTGGGTTTAAGGAAGAGAGGAGGAAGCAGATGGGGGAAAACTTGGCCATATCGACCCTTAGTTGTTTAGGGGAGGGTCAATATCGACGCTAAAAAGACCGGTTGATACTCGATATCGACCTTGCCCTGTTTTAGGGAGGGTCGATATCGACCATTGACAGAATAGGTAAAAAAAAAGAAATTTTGGGCGGGAAGGCTGGTTTGGTGTTGAGGGAACATAAAGTGACCTTTTTGGTCTACACCGTCTAAAGTGTATTTTTTTATTTTTTTTGGTAAAATCCTTTTTGTTATATAAAGACCTAATTACTGTTAATAGTCAAATAGTATTATTGAGCATGTAGTAATTGTTGAAGAATGTAATTGGGCTTTTATGTAATTTCAGAAATGCATGGGACTATTTTTTATTATAGGGAAATCCATGTGTGTTTTTTTAAATTATTATTTTGAATATATAGTGAACTATATATTGCAGTGGTTGTCCAGCCCTAGAAGGGATGCCCATTGAGGTGTCTTAGATTTCTAAAAATCTTTTATTCCTACATGGTATCCGAGCTAAGTTTCAGCTAGAGGACTTCCAGACGAATTTAGTGCCTGGTTCATATCTAAAGGAAGAAGCAAAATTTTGAGGTTTAAAAGAGAAGCTGAATCTGGATTCTGGAGAAGGTGTTTTGGATGTCTCCGAAGAGACCCGGAGAAGGTGTTTGACTGGTCAAGAAACAAGTTCACTTTATATTTTCTTTTGATTTCTACATCAATTTCTGTTGGTTCTTACATTAGAAGTAAAAGCCACATAAGTAGCCGTGTGAAGGTTTTTGGTGTGTTTGGAGTAAACCTTAGGGTTTAGGGCTGATGCTAGAAAGTGTATGCCTGACGTAAGCACTGGATGGTCAAGTGTGACCTGTTAGAAGGGTGCTTTGAAGGGGTGAAGATCTGTTTATGGTTCTACAGATCTAATTTATGTTTCTACAGTTGATTTGCATGTGCAAGTTCCAGTTTTTTATGGTGAAAGTGTGATGGGAATAGTCCTCTTGGGTATTTGAGTGTTGTGTAAACACTTCCTGATCTGTTAGTGTTTCTTTAAATCAGAATATGTAAGTACCTATCATCTAAGGTGTTGGGTGTGTGGTTTAAAGGACTGTTTCCCACAATAAGAAGTATGTTTACTTAGGGTGTGACATGGAGTCTGAGCAAGGGAGAGAGAATTCTATCACTTCTCAACTGCAATGTAATATAATGCTAGAATATGTCAATCCAGGCCATCAGTGCAGGCCCATCTGGGCCCCAATTGTATTTTAAGTTATCTATCGTAGTTTAGTTTAACTACAATTAGTCTAGTCCTAACTTAGGTACACTTTCTATATTAGGTAGCTATAATTTAGTATTTCAATTGTACAAGGATTCTGTAATCAGGGCAATCAACCCTTATATATATATATATATATGAGATGAAGTCGTCTACCCTAAGGGGACACGTGATTCATCACAATTCTCTCTCTCTCTCTCTCTCTATATATATATATATATATATTCTATGTTTCATCTTTTCAAGATGACAACCCTTTCTTCTGTCTCTATCCTAAGTTTTTATTTGCAGGCAGTACCACATGATAGTTGGAACCAGGCTATGAAGGCATAATTGGATGCATTGGATTAGAATCACACATGGGACATTGTGGATTGTCCTTCAGCAGTTAAACCCATCGGTTGGAAATGGATCTACTCAATTAAACTTAAATCTGATCAGGGAAGGTGATCACGAGGGGGCCTAAATATGGACGCTTATTCCTAGGGGTGTAACGGTTTGGTTAACCGGTTTTTTTAGAAAAACCGTTAACCGAACCGTAACCGCGGTTTTCTGTATTTGAAAACCGTAACCGTAACCGTGAAGACAAAAACCGTAAAAAACCGAACCGCTGTTAACCGTATTAGACGGTTCGGTTACGGTTAATAACCGTATTTATAAATGAACATTGTAAGCATAATCACAAACATCATGTTATGGTCTATGAGAAAGAAATTAAAAAAAAATGTGTTCTTTCCAACACCCAATTCCCATTTCATCTCTTTCAACTTTTCGAAGAAAACAGAGACCAGCCCAGACACAACTCTATCTCAGTACACACAATATGTCTTCTTTTCCAGCTCAATTCTTTTTCATATGTAGAGACCACCCTCCCCAACTTACATCAATGGCTACTAAGGTTACCTGTAATTCCTTATCATCCATAACAGGTTAAGGCCAAGAACAAAACAATAGTCATTCGGGTAATCCATGGACATGAACCAACAATATTTACACATAATTACCTATACTTGGTTTATGAAGATCCAAAGAGGCCTTTCAAAAAAAAAAAAAACTCACTCAATTCCAATCAGATAGATCCTTATTAGCAGGTGTTTTCATGTTATATGACAAAGGGAGTATCTTATCAACACACTTTCGGAAGCTGAAATCATCAGCACACCCATCCTATCTTACAAGAACGAATCTACATAGGATGGTAGAGGACCTGGAATGCATAGACATCACCGCTAATCTTCTTGTCATGCTCCAAGTGGCCCTTCTTCAGCAAGAGAAAGGGAGAGAGAGGAAGAGAGAAATAGAGAGAGAAGGATATATATTTACCTGCACCACATCTTTCTTGGTTTTGAAAGCCGACACTCACCCTTTCGAAGACGAAGATGAGAGAAGGAGAAGAAGAAGAAGAAGAAGGAGAAGAATATGAGATTTTATTGAAGGGGAGAGAGGGTAGGTGCGGCTGGGAGGAGTTGGGACTTTAGAGTCTAGGGTTTTGTTTATGACATTACTTATGTATTGAGAAAATTTTCATTCAGCCCCCCCTTCTTTTTCCTTTATTTTATAACGGTACAGTTAACCGGTATACGGTTAACCGAACCGCATTTTACGGTTCGGTTCGGTTAACCGCCATGATTTTTTTTTAAAAAACCGTAACCGAACCGCACCATGGGGTTTTTGGATTTCATTAACCGTAACCGTAACCGAACCGTGGAACATGGTTATTAACCGCGGTTTAGTTCGGTTCGGTTCGGTTCGGTTAGACGGTTTCTCGGTTTATTCTTACACCCCTACTTATTCCCTCTTGATTTTTCTACTATAATTAGGAATAAATCAACAAATGGTATGTTTTGTTTTTTAGCTCAAAATAATTGCCAATTGTGGCATAGTAGGCTTGGACATCCTAATTTCAAAACTATGTCTCACATGGTTAATTCTGGATTGTTGATGGGCTTTTTAAAGTTTGTTTCTTTTGATTGTGCTACGTGTACGATGGGAAAAAAGTAAGACTGTTCCTTTTTTTTACCTATACTTCTAATAGTATT
Source organism: Litsea cubeba (assembly GCA_012931725.1). Lineage (NCBI taxonomy): Eukaryota > Viridiplantae > Streptophyta > Magnoliopsida > Laurales > Lauraceae > Litsea > Litsea cubeba. The sequence continues at coordinate 7,446,612 of CM022955.1, forward strand.
TAGTGTTTTGATCTAGTTCATAGTGATGTTCGGGGTATTGCTCCTAATCTATCTCATGCTCATTAGTCATTATAAATATTTTGTGATATTTATTAACGATTACAGTCGATTTACATGGGTATATTTTTTGCATTCTAAAGCTGACGTCTTTAATGTTTTCAATATGTTTTTAGCATATGTTGAGAATCAATTTTCCACATGCATTAAAATTTTATGTATAGATTCGGGAGGTGAACATGTTTCAACAGAGTTTCAAACCTTTTTACAACAAAAAGGAATAATTTTTAAAAAATCTTGTCCTTATACTCCTTAGCAAAATGGAGTCGCATAAAGGAAAAATAGGCCTCTCATTGATGTTACTCTATCTCTTCTTATTGAATCATTTGTTCCTACACGTTTTTGGATAGAAGCCCTCGGCACTGCTGTCCATCTTATAAATCGATTGCCCTCTGAGTCATTTTTATTGATTATATACAAAAATACACTATCTTATGACGATCTTCATGTTTTTGGATCGGTGTGTTTTGTTCATTTACCCCCTTCTGAGCACACAAAACTTACTGCACAATCTGCCAAATGCGCATGTCTAGGATATGCTAATAGTCAAAAGGGTTTCTTTGTTATGATCCTCAAATACGACGCATTTGTACCTCTCGTATTGTTGTTTTTTTTGAAAATCAAGATTTTTCCAGCAACATCTTGATCCTCTAGAGTCCCCATATGTTGTTTCCTAACCTGGTTTTTCTAACAAAACACCATTTGTTAAATTTGATCCTAATTTTGTGTATTACAGGCGGAGTAATACTGCAGCCACAGATAGTCCCCCTAACGATCCACCTACTGCATCTGGTCCAACTAGAAACCCTCCCTTGCGTGGTTCATCTCGAATTTCAGTGCCTCCAAATTGTTATGGGTTTAGCCACACTTCCTTGATGGCCACCATGCCTTCTACATCTAACCCGAACTCATATTCTCGGCATGTGCAGCATGAATGTTGGAAGAATGCTATGCGGGATGAATTGGATGCTCTTGAGCAAAATCATACATGGGATGTGGTTCCGTGTCCTTCCTCTGTTAAAAGCCAATAGGTTGCAAATTGATCTATTCTATCAAGCTTAAACTAGATGGAACTTTGGATCGATACAAGGCACGCCTTGTCACTCTTGGTAATCGGCAAGAATATGGTATTGATTATAATGAGACCTTTGGTCATGTAGCAAATATGACAACGGTTAGGATTGATCTTGCCATTGCTGCATCCTAGTCTTGGCCTCTCTACCAGATAGATGTCAAGAATGCATTTCTTCATGGTGGTCTCAAATAATACGTATATATGTGCCTTCCACATGGGGTTTCATCCATCATCACGGGTGTCGTTGCCAAACTGCGCCGTTCTCTTTATGGCCTCAAACAACGCCGCCCTCAGGCATGGTTTGAAAAGTTCCAAAATGCTCTCAGCCACTTGTAGTTCCATCCTGGTCCATACGATTCTTCCATGTTTCTCCATCATGCCTCACCAGGGATTACTATTCTTCTTGTTCGTGTGGATGACATCATCATTACTGGCACTAATGCAACTATGATTAAACAACTTCAAGCCTCTCTTCATGAATCATTCCACATGAAAGATCTTGGCCCTCTGACCTATTTTTTAGGTCTCTAAGTTAATCAATCTGATAAAGACATAGTGCTCCATCACCATAAATATCCTCTTGAATTAATTGAAATGGTTGGATTCAAGGTTCTGCACCTGTTGATACTCCGATAGAAGTCAATGTTAAACTTCAACAAGTTAGTGGGGATCGTCTCGCTGGTTCTACTCTCTATCGTTGCGGCGTCGCCTAGTTGGTTGCTTGGTCTATTTGACGATAACTTGTCCTGATATTTCTTATGCAGTCAATTTAGTCAGTCAATTCATGACTGATCCTAGACACCTTCATATGGCTGCTGTTTGACGAATTATTAAATATCTCATTTGGTCACCAACTCGTGCGTTATTTTATCTGGCCAATTAAATATCCCATACACTCAAAGCATATTCAGATGCTGTTTGGGTTGGTTGTCCGGACACTCATCGATCTATAACAAGATGGTGCATGTATATGAGTGATAGCTTGATTTATTGGAAATGTAAGAAACAAGATAAGGTCTCCAAATCCTTTACCGAAGCTGAGTATCATGCTATGTCCGCTGCTTGTTCAGAGATTCTTTGGCTTCACGGTTTGCTTTCAAATCTAGGATTTCCCACACCCCTCTATGCGGATAACACTAGTGCAATTCGTATTACTGCCAATCCAGTTTTTCACGAACGCACCAAACACATTGAGGTTGATTGTCATTTTATACGGGATGAATACAAGCGTGAAGTGATTAGCCTTCCTCACATTTCTTTTGATCTTCAGATTGCTAATATCCTCACTAAGGGTCTTTTGCGAGCTCGCCATCAGTTATTGGTTAGCAAATTGATGCTTATGGATTCCCCCACATCAATTCGAGGGAGAAGGCAACAATACTCAATATATTAAGAGAAAAATGTCCAGAGGGAGGAGACTCATTTCAATCCAAAATTTCTCTTGTTTGCATGGTACGAATGATAATAATACAGATAGGGAGTTAAAGGACAGGCTTGGTTGTGGTGATGGTTGCGGTGGACGCATTGGAGTTGGATGACTTGGTGGACATTCTAGGTAGACCTATAAGCTTTATTGATGCAGTCACGGGAACTAAAGGGACCTGAAAACAGTATTCGAACTATTGTGATACTATTGTGACAATAGGTCTGTGGATCTATGTGGGACTGCTCTTCGCTATTTCCGTGACAGAACAGGGAATGAAGTGGTCAACCCACTCTAGATCTTCATTTCCTTGCAACACCACATCATAATGGAGAATAAAGGAGGTTAAGAGCAATATGAAGAAGAGAGAATAAGAAAGCTACAAAAGATTCAAAACAAGATCAACGAACCTTTTTTCCCCTTTTGTTTCTCCCTCAAATAACCCCCTCTCGGCCCTAGAGTCTCAACCGACTAAATATAAAAATAGAAGAAGAATAAGAACATGGTTGCAAAAATAAGGTTAGGGCCCTATTTCTTCTTCTCTTTCCATTGTTACCACTGGATAAAAAGGGCGAAAGGACTTTATCCCCTTTCGCCCTTATATTTAATGTGGTTGGGATCCTTTTGAGAATTCCTGCATTGAAGGTGTGGCACAGTGGGTCCACCCTTTGAATATCCAAGTCATCTAAAATCCGTAGTGGACTCCATCTATTAAAAACCTTAAATTGTCTAAAATTAAATGTCACTCATTTATGGGCTGGGTCCTAGAATTTTACTTTAATAGGAAATTGGCCTGAGAAAAATTTCACTTTGATAGCAGATAGGGCCCTAGTAAAATTTCACTCTAATAGGAAAAAAGGCTAGACAAATTTCTGGCATTGTTTTTTTTTTTTTTTTTTTTCTTTTTCTCATTGTAGTACTTGTATATATATTTTCATTTTTCAGTGGCATCTTTTTTGAAATGGAACACTGGAATATTCCATATTCCACGATAGGTACAAACCGGAGCGGAATCAACAACTATGATTACAAGTGATCTTGGCCCAAAGAAAAACTAACAAAATAAGAGCTAAAAAATTTGCCTATATTCTTATCTTAAAGGAGCTTATATTGAAATTATTAAAGACATGTATGAAGGAGTGGTAATGAGTGTGAGTACTACCTTTGGCGAGACAAGGGAGTTCCCAATGATCATAGGTTTGCATCAGGAGTCAGCCCTAAGCACTTATCTCTTTGCACCGATTATAGTTGTGATTATGGATGAGTTAACTGCTCATATTCAAGAAGATATATGTTATTTGCAGATATAGTGTTGGTAGATGAACCAAAAACTGTCGTGAGGCAAGTGTTTTTCTTTTTATTTTATTCTTATATGATTGTAAAGTGGATTAGACCTGTGTGATTGAACCACTATAAAAAAAAAATAGATTGGTGGAGTAGACCTTAGTGATCGAATCACCGTATCGAAAAATTTATAGTAGGTTCCTTTTATGGTGTTCCTTTTAGCTTTTCCTTTTTTGTGTGGTGTTTGTACCTTTTGGGGAGTCCTTCCCTCTTGCTTTCAGTATAATCCGTTTGTACTGCTTAAAGCTTTCTCTCAATGCAAATTACCATTAAAAAAATTATTTTTTTATAGTAGGTGGAGTATGACAAACTCACGATGGTGAAGAATATTTGACTGAGATTGTATTAATTTCGAGTGCCATTCCTTTGGAGATTACATCCCAATATATAACCATTTACATACCTTAATCAAGGCTCTAATATAGGAAAGAGTATCAATTGCAATTCTAAGTTTATAGAAACAAGGGGCAATTACCGTACGAATGTCACTAAACCCAACATTTGCTTGACAAAAGATGAAAAAGTGGAAATTACTAGATAACTGTTCCTACAGAAAAAGACGTCGGATTGTGGCGATTTTACCTTTTACTGTGCAATATCCTAAGGCGGTAGGATATCCCAAGATTCGATATCCTAAAGATGTAGGATATCCTAGGATTCGATATCCTATAGATATAGGATATCTCACCGTTACCTACTCCCGCCCAAACGGAGAGCACATATTTTCTTCACGAACTGAAGAATTCTGTTTCATCTTCTCTGTTTTTACTTGTGGGTTTCTATGGGATTTTACCATTCCATCTTCTTAAGGTATGTGGGCCCACATCCTAAGGTATATGGGCCCATATAATTTCTGAATGTGTTCAAAAAACAACTCATACATGTGGTATTGATAAACCTTTTTTATGTTTCGATTCTTCTGGTGGAAACTATAAAGACAAAGTGATTTTCAGTCTAGGATATCGAATCTTGGGATATCATATAGCTCTAGGATATCGCACGCACGGTAAAAGTTAAAATCGCCATAATCGTGGCGTCCTTTTCTGTACGAATATTTATCCAATAATTTCATTATTCATCTTTTATAGGGAATATGTCGGATTTAGTGCCATCTGTACAGTAATTTTCCCTAGAAACAAAGACGAAAATATAAGATATATATATATCTATGTACAGTGAGTCATTGACCCAAAGCAATCCACGTGATTATAAGAACTAGGCTGGATCCCTTTGATGGGTCGTGGGCCTGATTAACACCCCCCCTCAAATTGATGCGGGAGAATCACTGAGCAAAATGATGTGGCAGCTGTCTTTTTTTGCGGTGATTTGGACAATTTGGAAGGAAAGAAACTCAAGATGTTTTGAAGAAATTACTTTGACTGAGAGCAGGATGGTGGAGAAATCAAAATTTCAAGTAGCTCTTTGGGTGTCTATTCTCCCTTCTTTTAGAGGATACTCTTTAAATCAAATTGTTTATCATTGGAAAGAGCTGGCTTTTTCTTAGGACTTTTTCTGTTTTTCCCTGCTTTTGCTGTCTTTGCTTTCAGTACTTTTCTTTTGTACTGTTTGCCTTTCTTTAATGAAAGTAACCATTTCAAAAAAATAAAATAAAATAAAATAAAAAAATCACCGAGCATCAATTTGCTAACTAAGAACTGGTAGCGTGGTCGTGGAAGACCTTTAGTGAGAATATTAGCAATTTGAAGCACAGTGGAGACATGCGGAAGGCTAATGACATCACATTTGAACTCATCACGTATGAAGTGACAATAAACCTCGATGTGTTTAGTGCGTTCATGAAAAATCGGATTTTCAGTAATCCGAATAACTCTTGTATTGTCTGCATAGAGGGGGGTAGCTCCTTCTGCTGGAAATCCAATGTCAGAGAGTAGACCTCAAAGCCAAAGAATTTCGGAGCATGCAGCAAACATGGCTCGGTACTCAGCCTCGGTAGAAGATTTGGAAACTTTTTCATATTTCTTGCATTTCCAGGAAATCAGACTATTACCCAAAAACATGCACCATCCTGTTGTCGATCTACGAGTATCCAGACAACCAACCCAATCAGCATTGGAATAAGCTGAGAGATAGAGGATTGTCGGATGGAAAGAACAACCCGCAAGTCGGCGTGCGAATAAGGTACCGAATGATGCGGCGAACATCAGTCATATGAAGGTGACGAGGGGTAGTCATGAACTGACTCATTAGGTTGACCACATAGGAGATATCGGGACCAGTTATGGTGAGGTAGATCAAACTACCAACTAATTGGCGATATGTTGTAGGATCTGGAAGAAGGTCACCCTCCTCTTTACTGAGTTTGACGTTCAGTTCGACCAGCGTATCTACTGGAGCTGAAGCAGTAAGGCCAGCCAAGTCAATGAGATCAACCATGTATTTGTGCTAATTGAGAGCTATACCTTTAGTCGATTGATGAACTTCAAGATCGAGGAAATAGTTTAAAGGGCCGAGATCCTTCATGTGAAATGTCTGATGGAGAGAAGCTTGGAGTTCCTGAATCATTTGTGCATTTGGACCAGTAATGACGATGTCATCAACGTAGACAAGTAGCACAGTAATCCTGGACGGAGCATGATGTAAAAACATAGAAGGATCATATTGGCTCAGATGAAAATCCAAGCGGATAAGAGCATCTTGAAAATTTTCAAACCATGCGTGAGGAGCTTGCTTCAGACCATAAAGAGAGCGACGGAGTTTGGCAACCATATCATTCCCGGATGAGTACCCCTGAGGCAGACGTGCATAAACGTCTTCTTTGAGATCGCCATGAAGAAATGCATTTTGACATCCATTTGATATAGAGGCCAAGACTGAGATGCAGCAACCGCAAGAATGATGCGTACTGTGGTCATTTTGGCGACGGGAGCAAAAGTTTCATCATAATCGATGCCATATTCATGCCGATTTCCGAGAGCGACATGGCGTGCCTTATATCGATCCAATGTGCCATCGGATTTTAATTTGAGAGAAAAAATTCACTTACAGCCAATAGGTTTGACACCCACAGGAGACTGGACAATATCCTACGTATGATTTTGCTCTAAAGCATCCAGTTCATCTTGCATAGCCTGGTTCCAACATTGGTTCTGCACAGCCTGAGAGTAGGATTGTGGGATGGCAGAGGAAGACAAAGTGGCCATCAATGAAGTATGTGAGATCCCATAGCGGTCTGGAGGTACCGAAATGCAAGTGGAGTGATGCAACGAAGGGTGGTCAAATGGACCAAGTGCCGGAGGGGGACCGGATGCTGGAGGAGGAGGGGGAGTCACGGTGGGCGCTTCCTTATTCCGTCTGTGATACACAAAATTAGGATTAAATCGAACAACTGACCTGTTGTCAGGAAAACCAGATAAAGACACCAAGGAGTAGGAGTCAGAAGGATCAAGGTGTTTGTGAAAAAAATACTGTTGTTAAAAAAAAACCGGCATTCCTAGAGGTACGGATGCGACAAATGTGAGGATCATAGCAAAGGAACCCTTTCTGGAAGGGTGCATAACCTAAAAAAACACACTGAGCTGATTGAGCGGTTAGTTTGGTTCTCTCAGAAGGAGGCAAATGCATAAAGCAAACCGACCCAAAAACATGAAGTTCATCATAGGATGGAGATGTCTTGTACAACCGGTAATAGGGGCTCTGATTTTCAATAGAGGTTGATGGCATACGATTGAAAAGATGAGCTGCAGTAGCCAGTGCCTCAACCCAAAACCGAGTAGGAACCGATGATTCAAGAAGGGAACGAGTGACATCAAGGAGATGCCTATTTTTCCTTTCGGCTAATCCATTCTGCCGTGGAGTATAAGGCAAGTTCTTTGAGAAATAATGCCTTTGCTTTGCAAAAACTGTTGAAAACCAAAGGACACATACTCCCCGCCCGAATTAGATTGCAAGATTTTATTGCAGGTGGAAAATTGATTATCAACATAAGCTAATTTTTTTTAAAAAAACATTAAAAAACATCAGATTTGGAATGCAGAAAGTAGACCCATGTGAACCGACTGAAATCATCAATACAAGTCACAAAGTATTTATAGTGAGCATGAGAAAGAGCTGGAGCAATTCCGCATACATCGTTATGAACTAGATCAAAACACTGAGTGTTGTGTGAAGTGGAATTAGGAAACGGAAAAGTTTTACTCTTTCCCATTTTACAAGTAGCACAATCAAAAGGAACACAAGAAGAAAGACCAACATATTTATTTAATAAACCAGAGTTTAACATAAGGGACAAAACTTAGGAATTAGGATGTCCAAGTATATTATGCAACAATTGGCAGCTATCTCTAATAGAAAAACAAAACACATTATTGTCAAATATATTCCTAGAAACTTTAGAAAAATCCAACGGAAACAAGCGTCCACACTTAGGCCCCCTCGCGATCCCCTTGCCAGACATCTGGTCCTGCACAACACAACCAGAAGAAGAAAAAGAGATGTTACAATTATTTTCAACAAGTTGCCTGATGGACAATAGGTTTGAAGTTAAATTGGGATAGAGGTAAACATTTTTCAATGAGATGGGACCAGAGATATCTCCGAGAGCAGTAATGGGAACATTACCTCCGTCGGCAGTTTGTATTTGAAGATCGCCATTGTATGGTGTCACATTGGAGAGGGGTACGGGAATACGTCATATGATTAGACGCCCCGGAATCAAGGAACCAAGTAGAAGATGTAGGTGTGTTACCTAAGAGACCAAAGGTAGAGAGGGCATTGGCAATCATTTGTTGAACCAATTCAAGAGTTAGAGATGATGAGGGCCCAGGCTGTGAGGGTGCAGATGTAGGAACATGCATAACTGAAGAAGCAACATATGCATGCGGAGTCTGAAACTGTGGAGGCTGATACTGTGGAGTCTGATACTGTGGAGATGGACGTTGTGAGCGGCAACGACATTCAGAGATGATATGTCCCGACTTTTTACAGTAGTTACAGCCTTTCTGTTTGCATTAAGATGCAAGATGCCCAATATTTTTTACAACTGTAGCATTGTGTTTTGCTCAAGTCTCGAGGTGGAGGCTGATAAGTCTTATTTACTGAGAACGCGACTGAATAGGTCTCAGTCTTCTGTTGAGAAAGATGAGCCGAGGTCGTAATGCACTGTTCTTTGCGTAAGAGTTCATTCAAGCAGACATCCAATGAAGGTAAAGGAATCCGATTCATCGGGGCAGATCAGACACTTTCATATTCACTTCGCAGCTTCATCAAAAACTGATCTTTTTGACTAGAGGCCTAAAGATCTTGGATCACTGTCAAAACATTGTCAGCCACATCCGCATACTTAATACTATCGTATTCCGACCACAGTATACGGAATCCTGAATAGTTGATTGCTTTGGAAGAAAAGAAACTAGATGTTCATGAGCCTTGCTCTGATACCATGACAAACTCACGATGGAACATGAAGAATATTTGACTGAGATTGTATTAATTTCGAGTGTCAATTCCTTTGGAGATTACATCCCAATATATAACCATTTACATGCCTTAATCAAGGCTCTAATCTAGGAAGAGTATCAATTACAATTTTAAGTTTATAGAAACAAAGACTAAAATAGAAGATATATATCTATGTACAGTGAGTCATTGACCCAAAGCAATCCACGTGAATATAAAAACTAGGCTGGATCCCTTTGTTTGGTCGTGGGCTTGATTAACAGAGTAGACCTTTGCGATTGAACCACTGTAGCAAAAAATCTTGGTGTAAAGGTTTTTGAGGTGCACCTACTAAAAACCTCTCATAGTGAAAGCCAAGAGACCATTGGTGTGTGGTGCTCTTGGGAGTGGACGTAGGTCAAGGACCAAACCACTATAAATTGTTGTGCGCCTCCATTTCTATGGTGCTTTATTGTTTTACATTTATGCTATGAGATACACGTGCCTGATAGTGTTATTTTATTAGGATTGACATACAACTCACACGTGCTTAATTGCATTGACGACGTATTGGGCATATTATGTGTGCATGAAATCCATTGATGGAAAATTATAAGTCAACAACAATACATTATGCCTTCCGTCCCCATACATGTGCGTCATGTTTAATGATCCAATAAGTGATGGAGGATGCCCAAAAAATATTGTAGGCCAAGGAAACAAAAAAAAAGTATTATATGTCAGTAAAACAAATGCATTTTTTTTCCTTATGTTTATTTTTTGACCACTATTGTGTACATGTTCATCCATCTATTTTTAAATCAAAGGTTTATAAGCAAGGTTTTAAATCACAGTGCTAGTCTCCTTGCTGGGCAGGATTGGAACAAATTGATACCGTCTTTTCGATTCTAAAATGTCTCAACAAAAACCAAAAAAAAAAAAATTCACAAGATTAAGAAAAATATAAAAATAATGAAAAACAAGTAAAAATGTGCAATTTAAGCTATTGAAGTGACATCTCAACTTTAGAAATGTTGGTCTTGTTGAACGCTAAGTCATCGACGCAATGCTCACGATGTCATGTAACTAATTAGTAAACACTTAAATATAAAATTAGCAATACATCACAAAGATTTCATTAGTAAACAATTTGCAAATGACTTTATTCATGAATCTTTATGATGTGTGATAATTTTAGGCTCTTTAAGTGTTTAATAATTAGTTACATGAAGATATGAGAATTACATCAGCGTCTCTGCATTCAACTTGACTAAACATCTCGGTAATTAAGATAAAATACCACTTAAATAGTTTTATTTGCACATTTTTACTTGTTTTCCATTATTTCTTTTTTCTTTTTTGTGAATTTTTTGAGACATTATATCCATGATGTCACTTACTCAGATTGGTCTCAACCAGCAGTTAGACCTGTTCCACGTTTTAAAATACTGCTTTTGAATGACTTGAATGTAGACATGTATTCCACACTGGCACATGTGGCTGAGTATTAATGCCATGTGAAAACCTGTGGGTTGATTTAGCTGATCTTAGTGAGAAGTCAAAGATGACTCACTTCTCATTTCTTGAGAAGGAAGCTCAAAACTAAGATTTAAGGGTGCGTTTATGCAGTGAGAGGATTTTGCTCTCTGCGGATTTCCATTTTCGCAATAGAGTGGCACATAGGAAATCAAAATCCTCCATGCAAAGGAAAATCTGTTATTTATTATTATTATTATTATTTTTTACTTTTTCCACGAAGAAAATGTGTAAGCACCAAATGACCGAAAAAGGAGATACATGGTGAATCAGAACAATTTTCCTCTCTACCATGAATTCCTCCCGTTGCCCAAATGCACCCTAAGATGTTCTATTTCACAGCGAAATGAATTGTGGCGGGAGTTTCATAAGCAATAGGTACTTTGTAATTGATGAACTCAATGTAGTGAGTTTCTTTTTAATTGATGATTGTTGGTCATTTGCAAAAATGATTTCTTAGGGCCTGTTTGTTTGCATTAGAATACATACAAATTGAATGCATAGGGTGGTAAAACATGAAGATTAAAGTTAATTTTCCAAGAGCGAACATCAAATAACATTTTCTTTGCTGCTTGGTAATTTACTTGTACAGTGAAGTGAAGTGTCAAATCAAGAGAGAAGAAAAGAAGTGGAGGTCAAAAGTTAAAGTGTTAAATGAAAATAAGCATCTCTTCTTTTTACCAAAAAGACAAAAAGCTACTCTCTCATGACACTAACTGACAAAGAGCTACAACTCAGGAACATTAGCTTCACTTCACTTCAACATACACGTAATTTTACTTAACAGCCTAGGGAAATAGAATAAAAAGAATACATCATTTGATGCTTCATTTTTGGAGATTTTCATTTGGTCTTCATATTTGACCACCCTTTGTTTTCAATTCCTATGTATTTTAATGCAAACTAACTGGTCTTAAAGTTTTGGTGAAGCTTTCTTCGGTAACTGCTGTAACCTGGACTACATGGAATTTGGCAGGATGATAGTAGAAGAGCTGCGTCTGCATTATTTCCATCTTTGAGTTCCCTATTGAAGAGGAAGAAAGATCATGGTATTATTTTCATTCTTGCTCATAGAACAATTAGCTGTCCTCTGTGTTATTCTGTTAATGTCAAAGCTACATCATTGTATTGAAACTATAGTTCATATGGATTATCTTGAAGTTGGCATTCCGCTAACCTTGTTGGGTGATCATGTTACTCAGCTGTTTTTCTCTTTGTTGCTACTTAAGGTGGAGCCTCCCGTTGACCATATGCATGTAATCTTGCAATGTTACAAATATCAGTGAAATTTTAGAAGATAATATGTGATATCTACTTTAAACATGGTTTTATTGATATTATCATGTAAAAAAATTTCACCAGAACTGGAAACATTATGAGAAAATCATAACATAATCAAAATAAAAAGGGGGAAAATTTGGGAAAACTGTTGATTTTTACAGTAGTTTATATTTATTATTTATTTATTTATTTATTTATTCAGTTTTTAAATTTAAAAATTGTTTCTTCTCCCTTACAATTTTAAATAGTATCCTAGCCCAAAACTTGAACATATTCTGACATTTTCCCTAGACAATTTCCTGAGAATGATATTTATGAGGGGATGTTGTAGACCTATGGGTTATGGACCATTGTTTGAGATGCCACAGTGCTTTCCTCCTTTAGAATGTCAATCATTAAACATGCTTCATTCTTCCTGTATTGTTTTAGGCTGCTTATTCGGTGGCTAGGAGCATGCAAAGAGTGGTTTTTGTATTTGTACTATGGCAATTTATGATTTTAGTAGGGGCCAAGATGTGGACTGTCCTGTTCTACTGTCCTTGCCAAAAGTACAGTTGAACAGGCATTTGAGGCTATTTTTTTTTTTCATTATTACTATTGAAGAAACATTCCTCTTCAAGCTATTTCCACGATGTGTTCATGTCATCTTATTGAATTAATTAGTGAAAATGCTTGTGTGGCAACTGGGCTTCTTTCTCCAATCTTTTAATTTCTGGGTTGACTTGTGAACACTTGCAGGTAGAGCTGAGGCTCTTCTAATCGCAGCTTATGGGAAAGGCTTTAAGCGGCCATCAGAATCATGTGTAGAATGCGATGCCAAAGAAGGTAAATGCTAGCAAGGGTTCGGCACACTGCTGATTTGTTAAAAATGGGAGTTTTTATTGCCGAGATGCATTTTTCTTGTAAGGAAAACCCAGAGAAGCGAAGTGCCTTATTGGTAAAGGGGGTAATGAATGAAGCAGCTGAAACTGATCAGCCCATTTGAAATCTTGATACTACTCGGGTGCATTTGGATGCAGCCACCAAATTTAAATTTCATTTTGGAGGGATTTGTGGGAGAGGCAACTGGCGACACTCCATTTGGGATGTTGCAGAAAATGTAGACTTCATCTCTGCACCGTTTGGATTCTTGGAACCCTTGTTTCCCTACATTTAGGTTCCATCTCTAGTTACCTGAAACTCTGTTTACCGGTAATTGGCTTCAGAAATGAGCAGAATTGCTGACTTAAAAGGGTAATACAGGTTATCTGGGGCATCAACCTTTATATATATGTGTAAGCTAAGTTACTTGTACTCAGTTCTGAATATCCTATGGCCCCCAGGATTTTCTCTTTCCTGGTGGGAGTATTCTGATGTACCCTTCTTTTGTAACATCAACATTTAATTTTATCAATTGAAATCACATTTATATTATCTTCCCATTTGAATCTCGTAAAGAAAACATTGCAGTAATGGTTTTACAACTTAGAATGATGTAACAGTTTTCCCTATAATGTACTTGTCTGGTAATCGAGGATTGTGCTGTGAATGTATCATTTTTGGAACTGCGCGGTTGGAGCCGATTGTATATTGTTCATATGCGGTCCAGCCTGCGGGGCCCACTTAGATGCATGTATGTCAAATGGAGGATGATGGATGGAAAGGTCTCTTTATGGATATGGTCCATATGGGTCAGCCTAAAATCAGCCGCAACCTTGGATTGTGTTTTAACCATAGATTTTTATTTATTTATTTTTAATATTTTTTTTTTGAGATTGAAATTTAATTCAATGGTGAGGGTTTGATGAGTGTATAATTGGGCCTCATGCATGATCATGAGATGACAAGATTGTGAAACGGCTGCAGGGGTCAATGGAGTGCCCAAGTGGGCCCCACAGAGCCAGTCAGAACATGCTGCCTCCTCGAGTGAGAATATTTTCTGACAAGAGTAGGGACTGATACGAGAGATTATATTGGTAATTAAGTAGTGTGAATAAGAATTAAGAAGTCCCCAGCTTTTTTTTAAAACCATGGTATCAACTGCCTCCTTTCATGACTATTATGATCATTCGATCAGCATCCTTATGTGTCCATTCTTTATTATTGTTCTATAACTCAAGAGTGTCTGACTGATCACTATTTAAGATTTTAGGATCTTCTAACTTAAAACTCATTTCTGAAACATCTAGTGTGAAACCCATCTTGTCAAATACTGGATTTGCAAAAACCAATATTGCAACAGTTGAGAACAAGATTTACGTGCCCTTGTTAGTATTACCCATTTCTTGGTGATCAATAAACCTAACAAATGAAAGTCATGGAGGCTTGTTAACTATTTAAAATAGCATGAAAGAGAATGCCAACACGAATTGAGAAGCACTCTTAATCAAGTAATCAGGACCTAGACCGGAAAAGGGCGTTGTTGTTTTTAGGCTGATTGTCGGTCTTGTTTTGTGATGCTTTTTTTTTTTCTTGTTTGGAGTCTAACTTATCTTCTTTTATTGTCTTTTGCTTGCTGGTTGAATGAAAACCTCCTTTATACAAAAAAAAAAAAAAAAAAAAAAAAAAAAGAAAATAAATTAAAAAAAAATAAAAAATAAAAAATGAGAAGCGTGCCAAAGAATGAGACGAGCCAAAGTCACGATACGGTCAAACACAATGAAAATGGACAGTAACTATTATAAAGGACATAAAAATCAAAGAAAGGATTGTAGCACTCCTTAGTGAGACTACTAGTAACATTGGATCAGATTGATTTAAGTTACACTACAGACCTTGCTTGCTTGTATCAGTATGGTCTCCTCTTTCCCCCCATTTGTTCCCTTGTGGTGCATAGAGCTGGCTCAATTGTCGTTCAAATCCAATAATAAAGGGCATAGCAGCTTGTGCATGCATGGAGGTTTGCACAGCCCATTCGTTTGTTGATAATACTATCTTTGCCTACAAGGCTTCAACAAAAGGATGAGACGGAATCATTGCTTTGTTAATTTGTGAGGTAATTCCAAAAGCTTTTTCTCCTTTTGATTTCAGACGTGCTTCTAATGAAGGCCATTCCAAAGGATCACATATCGGTCACACTAAATTTATATGGTACAGTTCATAAAAATGAATTCCATATAGATTTTAAAAAACTTAGATGGAATGGGGAACCACGGCTTAATTATAAAATGATCAGTTGATCTGTTTTAGTTTTAAGCTGAGCAAATAAGAAGCAATCATCTTTACTACGAGGACAAGTTGCCTCGAAGAAGATCAAGCATCACCTTGAATATCTGATACGGTCTAGTTCAAGTATGAATAAGGGTATGTCTAGAGAAATTCCATGGTTTATTTTTCTTCTATTGTTACTCTTAAGATCCAGCCATTATAACTACACCATTGATATCGTTACAAAACTAACATTTGAAAGAACCTATTAGAACTTAGGTCACTCTAAATTTTGTTACTAATTAAGTGGTGCAGCCTCATATCCTTGATCGAAAATAGATCAATCTCTAATGGGATTCATCGAATGCAATGATGGATTATGAAAACTAGAACACACTCACAATAATGAAGAGAAAACTTAGAGAAAATCCTTGATTAATTGATAATAAGCATATGCAATTACAATGGAGACTCATCTATATACAAAGGAATGGAATCGTTCCTCTCTTACTTGACTCTAAGACTTTCCTAAAAATGAGAGAAGACCGAATCAAAAGAGGAAATTAGCTATTAGCAATCCTAGTAACGTACTACCAAAAAAATGACTTTTAGTGTCAAACTTTTTGCCGCGGCCAGTGTTTTTGTGGCTATTTCTAACTTGTTGCCACGACCAATATAGTTAGTGGCAACAAATCCCATTTTGCCTCGCCCGTGTCTGCCCGTGACAAAACGTGTCCTTATTGCAACCACTTCAACCTAGCCGTAGCTTTAAGTTGTTCCTTATGCCATGATCATGTTTTGGCCGCGGCTTCAAGTACATGTTTTGCTTCGATTGCGGCAATAAGATCTAATATTTATTTTCTGAAAAAAAAAAAAACATGTTCGTGCGGCGGTTTTATTCTTTCCCTCCCTTCTTTTGGTGAAAAAATTAAACTCACCGAAACTTCTCAAATACCAAACTAAAAAATAAGAAAATAAATTAAATCCCCAAACCTCTCCTTCACTACCTCAAAATGCTTGATTAGTGACGACAACTTACGGGATTACTGACGGCTAAAAATTATTTATTATTAACGCCCTCGCTTTTGGACCGTCCCCTTTTAATAATTTTTTCTTTCTCCCGCGCGCACGCCCATTCCACTACCCTTTTTCATTTCGCGTCCTAATATTATAACCTATGGCATTTCTCCCACTTGAACACCAGAAGAGATCGGAGTCCCAAACCCTTCTCTTGTGAATTTCAGAATCTCGGACCCATGCCCCTCTTATGATTTAAATTCCGATCACTAGTGGAGTCGGCCCTAAAAGCTGAGAATCCATTTCTATAAGTTTTTTCTTTTCGGAAGCTGAGAAACACCAAATATCCATTAGTTAAGATTCTTGTGAAGACACTCAGACATCAATCGCTTCTGGCATCTTCTCGCTGAGACTCCGACCTCAATCTCCCTACAGGTTCTCTTCCTCTTCTCCTCTGTTTCTTTTATTTCCTTTATTTCTATTTCTTCATCTTCTCTCCTCTGTTTTTTCCATTTCCCATCGCCTCTTTCTCATTCCATTTTCTGTCTTTTTTTTTCCGAACCTCTTTTATGTTTTTGATGTCATGGGGCTTTGTTGGTGTATTGGAAGTTTGAGATTTGGAGTCTGTGTTTGGGGTTTGGTTGATGGAGAATGGGTTTTGGGCTAGAAAAGGTCTTGTGAATAGGTGTAGGGTTTGACTATGGGTGTGGCACTAAAGTGTGTAGTTGTGGAGACTGCAAAACCTCAAACCCACTACGTGGTTGCTTTGATGAGGTGCTGATTGATGCTTAGATTTCTGACGAGGCTTGGGAGCCTTTGTGGTTAGGGACGCGGGGGGGGGGGGGGGGGGGGGGGGGGGGGGGGGGGGGGGGGGTAAGATGAATGTGGTTTAGTTGGATTTGGCAAGAGTTTGCTTGGTGATGGGATTTTGGTAAATTTTGACTGTTGCCCCTCTATGGATGGTATGGTTATTAATCTTTAAAATACCAAGGTATTATTGGCGCTTTAAACTTTGATTTACAAATTGTTTTTGTCACGTAATTTGGACTTTTAGCCACCAGAATTGGCCGCGGCAAAATCTTATATTTTTGGTAGTGATAAGAATTAGAAACATATCACAAAGTTTGTTCCATATTTATAGATGCTCACAATCTCTTGGATTATGAATTCAAATGTTCAGTTTCTATCCTGGAGATCACATGGAAAACTACAGATCCATCAACTAGTTCCGTTCTTTCACCTTTTTCGAATCCATTATTATATAAATATAACCTTCGTGTCTGAGAAATAAAGTTGTCTATCCTGTCACATTAATTATCTTGTCCCCTTAATTTATTATTATTCATTGCCTTAATTTCCATTGAAATTTAAATATTTAAAAGGCCTGGGACTTGGGAGCTACACCCCCAGTGCAGTGGATGACCCTACCAATAGACATAAAATTGGAATACATTGATCAATTGATTCTCCCACCATGGTCAACACATTTTATAATCGATCCGATCAATTCAATTGCTGGTCAAGGATCCATCATGCAATTAATAGTACATGCATGCATCATAAATTATTTTTATTTTCTACCGTGATATATTAGTTTTGTCATAATTTACCACTAACCAGAGATCACATGTCTCAAATGCCATTGGATTGTGATCACATTCTTTCTATCAAATTTTCGACCCCTTAATCCACCTATCAAATATTTAACGGATCAATTGTTTTACTCCCGCTGCACATGGTAATGCCTAATTACCTTTAAATGGTACAACAATGATTGTCAAGGGTTTATCAAAAGAAAAACAGTTGTTGGATCAAATACAACAAATTAACGCACAAATCCAGTTATATGGTAGACATTCGATATCTCCACATGAGTGGATTCTTCTTGCTGAAGATATCATTCTTAGCGAGATCATACAGTATAGATTTTATATAAGACATATCCAACATTAAAGAAAAAAAAGTTAAGATACCACCTATCGTACTCGCTAACCGATAGATTTTCCAACGGTTGGATTGTCAATATCCGATTGCCTTTGTATAGATCTTGCCGCCAAGAGTCCGTAGGTGCAAATGGATCGCCCAAGTAAAAATAAAATAACTCTAATATAACGCGACGAAGTTCCAACATCAAAGATAGCTGCAACTAATGGTGATCACAGTTCAAAATAATTTATAACCGTTGGATTGCATATTTGTCATTGGTAGTACGTAGTTCTCGTTGCCACGAATCCTTGGAATCAAGCCACTCGTTGATCCTCCGAATGAGCAAGATATGTCAAAGTTCTACAGCTGACCAGGTTCTCTATCTGGCTATGATACCATTTCGATATGCTAATTGATGACTAGTGTAGGTGCAGAAAATTATGACCCACAATAAGAGGGTGCCTTACAGGACTTATCCGTGAAGATGATGGTGTCTGAGATGTCTGGATGCCGTCCGAGAGCCTGAAAAGGAGTAGCAAACGGTCAGAGGACCCTGGCCTGAGCGGCGCAAGGCTCTCGATGCCAAAGTCAGTGTATGAGCTGGAACGATGGAGGAGAGGGAGAAGAAAGACAGGGTAAGGGCTCTCTGTATAGGATTGTGCGTACCTTGCATGGTGTTTGAGGGTTTATTTATAGAGGAGTGGATCGTATCTTTCTGAGAATATCTGGGTGTGGGTCCCATGATCTGACTGGGAAGTCATGATCAGCCCACAAAGTAATAAATGCGGTCTAATCCGGCCCACTCAGCATTAAATGCCAGTCGGGTCAGCCCACATTGCATTAAATGCATGTCTTGTTGGGCCAGATTGTGTTGGGCGCCTTTGGCGGTAGGAGTACCAGCGGATCTGCCCTCGGGCCTTGCCCTGATGTGGCCTCAGCCGCTGGATGCTGCCACGTGGCGATCTGGCGAAGATAGTGGGCGGCTGGACGTCGTGTCTGTCCCACTAGATCGTGACCCTATCCTTCCACGTGTCTGGTGACGTGGGGGATGAGGGGTCTAGGCGAAGGTTCTTTCTCGCTTTGGTTACTGTTCTGGCTTCTTCAGCCGAGGTGGCTTTAGCCGAGGTAGGGTTATCTGCGGAGGATAGCGTCCGGGGTGGCCTTGCCGATGTGGACTCTCTGCCGAGATGATGCCCGAGGTGATCCAGTTCGGCGCTTGTGGCCTGGAGATGTATGATGTCGGCCAAGGCCTCTGCCCTGGTAGCCGGGATGAGACCGGTGCCACGTGGATGGCACGCGGATGGCACGCGGATGGCACGTGAGAATGTTTAGCCCCGTATGATGGCTGTGATTAGCCTAATCCTGTAGCTCTGGGAATTTCCCCACACAATTGCCCCCTAGCTTCCGAGCTCGCGTAGAACGTCAGTGCCGTGAGGTCGGGAGCTATGAGCCGGGTTTATCTGGGGGAGAGCCTCTTTCGGCCCTGACTCGCTGTCGCTTTGGATGATCGAGGTGATAAACGGCGTCCCCTATTCAATGCTGATTGACAGTTCGACGGCTCCACGTGTCGTCTCCTGGCTGGCCGTCTGTCTCTTCGAGGTCGTACACGCCGTCTCATCAGGGGCGCAATCAAATTTTGAAATGATTTGCGCGCCGCTTCAGGGAGGCGCATTAAATTTTGGAAATGATTCGCGCGAAATCCGAGGGGGCGCCCCTTGGCACGCCCGATTTAGGGTTTCTGAAAAAGGGGGGCCTCTGCTATATATAGGGCAGTTGGGGTCTGCTCTATCCTTCGTTTGCGATTCTGAATCGGAGGCGAGCTTCAGAAGAGGGAAGGCTACTGTGAGGGAGCTTCATCCGAGAAGTGGTGCGCTGCTGAGGTTGAGCCTCTTCGCTGTCCAGCGTCTTTGTTCTGCTTCCGTAAGTTCTTCCTGCTCTGCTTCTTCTTCTGCGGGTTTCTCTGCTTTTAGACTGGGATAGGAATGGGGATTTACAACCACTGGTTAGAGAGCGAGGGCAGCGATCGAGGGCTTTAGGTTGGCCTTTAGGATCCCTGCTGATGTCCAAGTCAGGGGTGCTGATCCCCATGGCTACAACCCTCGCGCCTTTCTGGGAGGCTGGATGCCTTTTCCGCTGGTGGCTGTGATTGAAGGCGGGGTCCGATTCCCCCTTCATCCGCTTCTCAGGAGGTGCCTTAGCCAGTGGCGTCTCTGCCCTTGCCAACTGCTGCCGAATGCCTTCAAGATCGTGATGGGCACGGTCAAGTTGAATGAGGTCCTGGGCACCGACTTCGGCGTCTTCGATCTTGAGGACGTCTATGACATATGCAGGTCCGGGGAATCTTATTATCTCCGGGCTAAGTCAGGCCGGGACGGCTTCGTCCGATACTTGGAGGATTCGAGCAAGTATGCCGGGGACGATCTTCTATACGTTCTCTGGGAACTGGGAGTTTGGGGAGGCCGACTCCGATAGGGGCTACCAGGTCCCTCGCCACTTCGGTACCATCCCAAGTAAACATCCTCCGTTTCTTTCCTTTTTTCATAAGTTTCTTTTTATTCTGCCGTGCTTATGATTCTGGCTGCTGCAGCTTTGAAGGAGAGGAGACGGGCTGCCAAATACATCTGGAAGAGGAACGATGCCTGGCTCCGTCTGGTGAAGCGGTACAGCGGTCACGACGGTAGGGCGGCTTGGTCGCTGCTAGGATATGAGCCGAAGTACCGCGGGTATTTGAGGGGCACCGTAGAGCCGATCCCAAGTGAAGGTGCCGGATCCGGGGTTGGTCAGGAGCGGGGCCGTTCCGGAGGTCGCAGAGCCCTCGCGGGCGTCGTCTGAAGCTAGGGCAGCGTCTGGAATCCTAGTTTCCTTAGCAGAATCGAGACTACCCCAGGTCTCAGGAAGGGAATCGAGTCAATCTGCCCGATCTCCCTCGCCAGGATCCGGGATGAGGCACACCAGGCGTTTGTCCTTCGAGGATCTCGAGGCCTTGGCGCTTGGAGTGGAGGACGTCCGAGCCCCCGAGGAGCCGGTAGATTCTCCGAGGCGTCCGTCTCCGAGGGCTCGGGTGGCTTCTCCTGCAGAGGCGGTGGAGGTACCCGTGCCCCCTGGCCCTGTTGACCTAGGGGTACGCTCGCCCCCAGCCGAGGTCGAGCAGGAGGAAACTCGGCCGCTGAAGATGCCGAGGACTGATGCGGGCCCTAGCTCGGCCGCTGCCTCGTTGCCGCCGGGGCCGCAGTTATGGGAGCCAGGCTTCATGCTCGGGCCGGGGAGGCCGATGACGGTGGAGGATAGCATTCTTCACAGGATCGATCTCCCGGTCCTCGAGGCCCTTGGGCGAGCCTGTGCCCTTCCCCGGGACATGGAGCGGCTGGATAAGTACAGCGATCAGAAGCTGATCTTGTCGATGCTGCAGTCCAACCTCGTGGTAAATCTTCATTTTCCTTTGCTAAACCAGCAATTTAGCGTCTGACGCTTTTTGGATCTAACATGTACGTCTTCATTTGACAGGCGGCTCAGAAGTCCATGGCCGTTGCTGATAGGATCTGGAGGTACAGCGCGGACGCTGCCGAGCTGTCCGTGGAGAAGAACGGCCTGCAAGAGTCCCTGGACGCTGTGAGCCAGAAGTTGGCCAAAGCAGAAGAGGAATTCGCGGCGAAGCTCGAGCAGGCGAGGGAGGAGGCCGAGGCGGAGAGGACTAAGTCGGCCGAGCTCGAGGTCTCCATTTCGAAGATGGGAGATGATTATGCGGCCCTGCTTCAAGCCGAGGCCAAGAGAGCGGACGAGGCCGAGGCGAAGCTTGAATCCGAGTCCAAAAGGGCGGACGAAGCCGAGGCTAAGCTCGAGTCCGAGTGTGATGCTGCCTTCGAGGATGCCAAAGTGCAGGTCACCGCCCACTACAAGGAAAGGGTTCTTGTGGTGAGGGATAAGGCTTGGGCGAAAGGGTGGCTTGCCGGCCTGAAAGAGGTCGGGGTCTCGGAGGGCCACCGCTCCTTTCGGGAGCCGCCTCCGTACCCGCTTCCGGTGCCGAACTCTGCCCGTCCATCCGGCGAAGCCTCTGACGCCGCAGCTCGTGCAACTGACCGGTCATGACCTCGGGACATCGGGTCCTTGGGATTTTTGCTTCTTTGCTTTATGCTTTGTAATTTTCTTCGATTTGTATTTGCTGACACTGTAATGGTTGAAACTTTAATACAAATGAAGGTTTTCTGAAATACCCGTGCTTCTCTTTTAAGCTTGAGTTCTTTGATTGCTTGAGTTCGGTAGAGTGCTCCCTTGAGATCTTTTTTGGTATTTGCGCTGATACTTCCGTATCTTGGGTGATCTCCATTGGTATTCGCGCTGATCCTCCGTATCTTGGGTGATCTCCATTGGTATTCGCGCTGATCCTCCGTATCTTAGGTGATCTTGAATAGCAATGAACATGGTGGCGCGGCAGACGAGGGAGTCTGACGGATGTCTTCACGTGGCGCCATAGGGTTCGCTGGTCAATAGTCGCGCCTTCCCAACAACGCGTGGGGGACTTCGCCCCATAACTCCTTTTGGAGACTGGGCCTTCTTCCATCCTATAAATAGGGGGAACAGGTTCGCCATGGGGGAAGGAAGGAACATAAGGACCATGTCTGGGAGCTGCCTGAGATTACTTGATCCGGGGGAAAACCCTGCGCCGTTGGACGGCTGCCCCCAAGGGGGGAAGGCTGTCGTGGCCTGCGCGCTCTCTGAAGGAACTCCCCGTGGGCCACGCGCTCTCTGAACGCGGGTCCATGGGCACTGGCCCTTGGCCAGACAGAGTGAGGATGCGCTGCGAGGGGACGGTGGCGCATTCTCGTCCAACACGACCCTGTGCGCCCGTCGTACGGCAGGCGGGATTGGGCCTCGCTGGTCCGGGAGGCTTCTTCAAGCTCTGCCGCTCCCACTGCCACCGAAGGTGTGGCAGAGCCCAGCGGGGTCCAGGGATCGCTCAGAACCTCCAGGAGCCCTCTGCCTGAAGAGTCAGTGACGTCTGAAGAGTCAAGTGAAGATCAGAGTCTTTCTGTCGCTTTATTTTCTGTTTTCAGAGGACTGCGATCCTCCTTTCTGTATTCTTCTTTCTGTTCTGTAGTTCTTGTAACAAAGCAGTTCATAATAAATGAAAAGGACTTTCCTGATTATCCAAGCCATGTACAATGCTTTTGAGTTCTCTTTCTTCGCACTGTTCTGGAATGTTTGCATTTGTGTTTGAGTGCTGGGACAGCTCTCTTCTGGAAATCTGCCTTTGGCCGAAATGGCTGGCTTTGGCCGAGACGAGCTGCCTTGCGCCGAAATGGAATCATCATTCCACTGGTCTCGGCTGTGGAGGCGTGAGCTCGGCAATGATCTTTGAGGGGTGTAAAAGCCCAGATGTTAGGAATCCGGCCGAGTGTCTGAACTCGAGGCCTTCTCTATAGCCCAAGGCTAGGAGCTTTAGGGAGCGACCGAGTCTGGACTCGAGGTCTCTTCCAGGGCGGAGGGCCCAATCTCGGCTGAGTAAGGACTCGAAGCCTCTCCATAGCCCAAGGCTAGGAGCTTTAGGAATCGACCGAGTCTGGACTCGAGGTCTCTTCCAGGGCGGAGGGCCCAATCTCGGCTGAGTAAGGACTCGAAGCCTCTCCATAGCCCAAGGCTAGGAGCTTTAGGAATCGACCGAGTCTGGACTCGAGGTCTCTTCCAGGGCGGAGGGCCCAATCTCGGCTGAGTAAGGACTCGAAGCCTCTCCATAGCCCAAGGCTAGGAGCTTTAGGAATCGACCGAGTCTGGACTCGAGGTCTCTTCCAGGGCGGAGGGCCCAATCTCGGCTGAGTAAGGACTCGAAGCCTCTCCATAGCCCAAGGCTAGGAGCTTTAGGAATCGACCGAGTCTGGACTCGAGGTCTCTTCCAGGGCGGAGGGCCCAATCTCGGCTGAGTAAGGACTCGAAGCCTCTCCATAGCCCAAGGCTAGGAGCTTTAGGAATCGACCGAGTCTGGACTCGAGGTCTCTTCCAGGGCGGAGGGCCCAATCTCGGCTGAGTAAGGACTCGAAGCCTCTCCATAGCCCAAGGCTAGGAGCTTTAGGAATCGACCGAGTCTGGACTCGAGGTCTCTTCCAGGGCGGAGGGCCCAATCTCGGCTGAGTAAGGACTCGAAGCCTCTCCATAGCCCAAGGCTAGGAGCTTTAGGAATCGACCGAGTCTGGACTCGAGGTCTTTTCCAGGGCGGAGGGCCCAATTCGTCGAAATCAGTCAGAGAGATGACAAGTCGATGACAAGGTGAAAGCTGTTTTGACTTGATTGAGATTCATTACATCCTTAGAAATAAAATTTCTTCAAGTGGGATGCATTCCACGGTCTCGGCAATGGCTTGCCATCCAAGCCTTCGAGCTTATAGGCTGACTTTCCTGCCAGTGAAACTACTCTGAACGGGCCATGCCAGTTCGGGGCAAGCTTCCCCTCATTTGGTTCTCTGTCAGCTGGCAGGGTCCTCTTTAAAACGAGCTCTCCCATGGTGAACCTTCTTTCCTTGACATTCTGATTGTATGCCCTGGCTAACCGTTGCTGATAGTCGGTTAGTCTCAGGGCTGCAGCTTCTCGCCGTTCGTCCGCTAGCTCCAGCTCCATTGCCAGGTTCGTCTCATTTCGGCCTTGGTCGACCAGCTCTGTCCTCAGGGTAGGGAGGCCGATTTCCAGGGGAATGACCGCCTCCATACCGTAGGCCAGAGAGAATGGTGTCGCCGAAGTGGACCTCCTTGGAGTTGTTCGATAGGCCCACAGCACGCTCGGAAGCTCTTCTGTCCATCTGCCCTTTGCCTTGTTCAGTCGCTTCTTCAGGCCGTCCAGGATCACTTTGTTGGAGATTTCTGCCTGGCCATTACTCTGTGGATATGCCGGGGTGGAGTAATGGTTTCTGATGCCATGCTCTTGGCAGAAATCTCTGAAGGATTTGGAATCGAACTGAGTCCCGTTATCTGAAATCAGGGTTCGGGGGATGCCGAACCTCGTGAGGATGTTTTTCCAGACGAAGTTCCTGGAGTCCCTGTCCGTGATGGAGGACAACGGTTCAGCCTCTATCCACTTGGTGAAGTAGTCCGTAGCCACTATCAACCATCTTTTGTTCCCTGGAGCTCGGTGAAGGGGCCCCACAATGTCCAGGCCCCATTGAGCGAAGGGCCATGGACTGGAGAGGGGGCTCAGATCCTGCGCTGGCTGATGGAGGGAGTGGGAGAACTTCTGGCATTTCTCGCATTTTCTGGCGTAGACCTGGGCGTCCTTCTGCATGTAGGGCCACCAGTAACCCTGGCTGATTGCCCTGTAGGCCAATGAGCGGCCTCCTATATGGCTGCCGCAGATTCCTTCATGGATCTCGTACAGGAAGTCGTCCACCTTGGACGGGTGGACGCATTGGAGGTACGGGCCTGTGAAGGACTTCCTGTAGAGTTTGCCTTCTGGAGAGAGCCAAAAGCGGGCTGCTTTGAGCCTGATCTTGTGGGCTTCAGTCTTGTCCTCGGGGAGCTGGTCATCCTTCAGGTAGGCAACGATTGGATCCATCCAGCTGGGGCCGAGGTCAGCACAGAGGACAAGCCGAGATGACTGGAGTTCTAGACTTGACCTTGATACTGACCCGACCTCGATGGTCCTCTTCTTTCCTGCTTCAACAGCGGAGGCCAGGTTCGCAAGCGCATCTGCGTGCGTGTTGGTATCTCGGGAGATTTGCCTGACCTCGGCTTTCTGGAATTGGGAGAGTAGCTTTTTTGCCAGGGCTAAGTAGGCCGCCATCCTGTCGTCCCTGGCCTGGTAGTCTCCAGCGAGCTGGCTAGTTACCAGTTGAGAATCGCTGAAGATTTCCAGGTGCTGGGCTCCGAGGACTCGGGCGCTGTTCAACCCTGCGATCAGTGCTTCGTACTCTGCCTCATTGTTCGTCGCTTTGAAGTCGAGGGTGAAAGCCTGCTCTATGACCAGTCCCTCTGGCGACTGGAGAACTATGCCGGCGCCAGCTCTCTTGGAGGTGGACGACCCGTCGACAAAGATCCTCCATGCCGAGGTGGGAGACTGCTGGACTTCTGTTTCTGCTGGCTCTTGCCCTGTGCCCCCCAGTGCCGTGCCGAGCTGGGTCTGAGCCTGGTTGGGGCAGGCGAATTCGACTATGAAGTCTGCCAGAATCTGGGCTTTGATTGCAGTTCGGGGACGGTACTGTATGTCATACTGCCCCAATTCAACTGCCCACTTTGATATGCGCCCTGAAAAGTCAGCTTTTTTGAACAAGGAACGGAGTGGGTGCTCCGTGATCACCACAATAGTGTGGGATTGAAAATAATGGGAGAGCTTGCGGGAGGCGGTGACAAGAGCCAACGCAAGCTTCTCCAACAGAAGGTACCTGGTCTCGGCATCGAGCAGGGTCTTGCTCGTGTAATAGATCGGCTTTTGAACTCCCTCGTCCTCCCTGATGAGGACGGAGCTCACTGCGTGATCCGAGACCGCTAGGTACAAATACAGAATCTCCCCCCGAGTCGGGGTGGAGAGTAATGGGGGTGACATCAAATAAGTTTTGAGTGCGGCCAATGCCTGGTCGCACTCGGGGGTCCATTGGAACTTCAAATTTTTCCTCAAAAGCTGGAAAAAAGGCCTGCACTTATCTGATGAGCGGCTGATGAAGCGATTGAGTGCGGCGGCCATTCCCGTAAGCTTTTGAACTTCCTTTGTGGTGGAGGGACTCTGGATGTCCTGGATGGCGGTGATCTGGTCTGGATTGGCCTCTATCCCCCTCCGCGTCACCAAGCTGCCGAGAAACTTGCCAGAGGCTACGCCGAAGGCGCACTTGGAAGCGTTGAGCTTGAGCTTGTAGGCGCGAAGGATGTCGAAAACTCGGCCGAGATCCGCCAGAGTGGTCGCCGGAGCGCACAGATTTGACGACCATGTCGTCGATATATACCTCCACCGTTTGGCCGAGCTGGGCCTGGAACATCTTCGTGACGAGGCGCTGATAGGTCGCCCCCGCGTTCTTCAGCCCGAAGGGCATTACTTTATAGCAGTAAGTGCCGCGGGGGGTGATGAATGATGTTTTCTCCTCGTCGGGCCCATAGAGAGGGATCTGATGATAGCCTCGGTAGGCGTCGAGGAAGCTCATTCGGTCATGACCAGCGGTGGCGTCAATCAGTTGGTCGATCTTCGGGAGGGGGAAACTGTCCTTAGGGCAAGCCCTGTTCAGGTCGGTGAAGTCTACGCACACCCTCCACTTTCCAGTTTTCTTCTTGACGACCACCGTGTTGGCCAGCCATACCGGGTACTGGACTTCCCGGATGGCCCCTGCTTTTAGCAGGTTGTCGACCTCTTCCACGACCTGCATCTGTCTGCTGCAGCCCGGTTCTGCGGGCCTTCTGCACTACTGGCTTGTGGTCGGGGTCGACGTTGAGCTTGTGGCACATGACCTCAGGGTCGACCCCGGGCATCTCACTTGGGTTCCAAGCGAAGACGTCCACATTCTGCATCAAGAACCGAGAGAGTTCGGCCCTTTCTTCGCCCGACAGCTGGGTGCCGATCAGGAAGAAACGGTCTGGGTCTGCCGGGTCTAGCCTGACCTCGGCTAGGTCCTCGATGCTCTTCTTCTCAGGGTCCCTGCCGATCTCATCGAGGCCCTTTTCGAATTCGGCCAGGTTAACGCGCTCTGGCTCCTTTACTGCTGGAACTGCGGCTAACACGCACTGCCTGGCCTGCTGCTGGTCTCCCTTCACTGTGACTACCTCCAGCTTGCCTTCTTCGTTCTCGTGGACGAATTTCAGCTTTTGGTGGAAGGAAGAAGGAACTGCCTCTAGCTTGTGGAGCCACGTCCTGCCCAAGATGACATTGTAGGGGGAAGGGGCATCCACAACCAGAAAGTCGGCTGTCACGGAGGCTCCGCCAACTTGGGTTTCCAAGGTGATTCTACCCTTGGGGTAGACTGGTGTCGCGGACAACCCTAGCAGAGGTGCACGAACCTCCGTGAGGTCTGCTTCGGAGAGTTTCATCCGTTTGAAGCAGTCGTAGTAGAGGACCTCGGAGGAGCTGCCGGAGTCGACGAGGATCCTCTTTACGGTGAAGTCTCTCAACTTCATGGTGAGGAGCAGGGGGTCGTTGTGAGGGACCTGGACTCCCTCTAGATCTCGGTCCGAGAACGAGATGGCTGGTTTGTCGCGGCGGGCTTTCTTGGATGCCGGGGCGAGGTCGGCTTTCAACACTTCTTTCTCGTGCGAAGCCCGCCTGGCTTTGGCACGGGTCTGAGAGCTTCCCCGGGACGAGGAAGCGGGAGCCTGAGGACGCCAGATGGATCACGTTGATGATCTTCTCTGAGTCCTCGCTGTCTGGAGCCTGGGCTGCGTTCTGGTGAACCCGGCCCTCGCTGCCGCCGGCATCACCGGCCTTGACGAACTCTTGGAGGTGGCCCTGTTCGGCCAGCTTCTCTAGATACCCCTGTAAATTTCTGCATTCTCCAGTCCTGTGCCCGTTGCCCTTATGGAAGGCGCAGTAGAGCTTGCTCCGGGAGCCTTCGGTGGGTTCACTCTTCATGGGCGGAGGGTACTTGAAGAACGGCTCGGACTTGATTTTGGCCAGGATGCGGTAGATCGGCTCCTTGAAGACGACATTGACGCTCTGGCTGGCGCTGGAGGGAGGTCTGGGCTTCCAATTGCCCCCAGACCTGGACGACGAAGGCTTCGTCGAACTGGAGGCCCAGTCCCGCTTGGACTCCTGCTTCTGGGAGGGCCTCCCGCCTCTTTGCCGAGGCTGGCTATTCTTCTGTTCGGGCTCTGGATGCCCGTCCCGATCCTTAGCTCGGATCTCATCTTCTTCCCGGGCGATGAAGCGCTTCACCCGGGACATTAACTCCGACATGGACTCCTGGGGTGTCCCCGGCCAAGTCCTTCCGCAAGTCGCTGCCGGGGATCAGGGCATGCTGGAAGGCGTAGACGGATATCCCCTCCCTTGCGCCCTCGATCTGGCTGTAGATCGCCCAGAATCGGTGGGTGAACTTGGCGAGAGTTTCACCCTGCTTCATTCTCAGGGCGATAAGGTCCCCTTCCTTCTTGGGGACGACGGTGTATGCTTGGAACTTCTTCAGGAAGGAGAGCTGGAGCTCCTTCCAACTGGGAATCGACTGCTCTGGGAGAGAGCAAAACCACTTCAGGGGGAGGTCACCCAAACTGGAGGAGAAGATCTTACAGTTTAGGTGGCCCTCATTTCCCCAGATAGACATCTTCTGGGAGAAGTGTCGGAGATGTGCAGACGGGTCTGACAGTCCGTCGTAGGGGACGAACCGCGGGACGGAGAACTTCCTGGGCAAGGGGGTGCGCTCGATCTCCTTCGTGAAGGGAGAGCCCCCGAGATCAGTATGACCGCAGAGCTGCTTCTGGTCCCGCATGTCTAGGTTGTGCTGGAGAGCTCGCCTGACGCGCTTGTCGAACCATTCCTGCTCGTCGTCCTCCTCTGGAGTCTGAACTCTGGACTTTCGCTTGGGGCGGCTCGGACTGTGATGGCTATGAGTTCGGCCATCGCGACTATGGTGACTCCGGCTGTTGCTCGAGCCTTCGTCACGAATCTGGCCCCGTTTCTGGTCCAGATGATGTCTGAGGTCCTCACGAGGAGGCTGGGCTGCCTTGCTGGGAGCGCCCTTCTTTTTTCCCTTGGGGCTCAGAGACCTCCCTCAAGGAGGCAGTTTGCACTGCCTTCAGCTGCTGCTGGAGCTTGCGAATCATCCGCTCTTGCTTCCGGAGTTGCTTCTGGAGGAGGGCAGCCTCGGGAGCCTCTCCGGGGGGTTGAGCGTGGCGCGTTTCTCCCACGGCCACGGCTTTGTCCTTCCGAGGACGCTGATGCTGATGCTCATCGCGTCCGGGTGGCGGGACCTCGTCCGCTGAGAGTGAGGTCTCGACTCCCTCTTGGAAAGGGATCTCGACAAAGAGTTGGGAGCCCAGGCGGCCCTCGCCTGCAGTCGTCCCTTGCACCACGCGGGACTGCCCCTGAGGAGGGACTTCCGCTGGAGTCGTGTCTTGCACCGCGCGGGACTGCCCCTGAGGAGGGACTTCCGTTGGCGGTGGTGGCAGCGCGAGCGCTGCTCCTGAAGATTCTACGCCCTTCTTAGCTTTCGGAGGCATGGCTTCTGAATGGATGAGGTTAGGAAGATTGGGAAAGTTTTGAGAGGTTTGGATGGCTGGGATATTTCTTCCCACAGACGGCGCCAATTGTAGGTGCAGAAAATTATGACCCACAATAAGAGGGTGCCTTACAGGACTTATCCGTGAAGATGATGGTGTCTGAGATGTCTGGATGCCGTCCGAGAGCCTGAAAAGGAGTAGCAAACGGTCAGAGGACCCTGGCCTGAGCGGCGCAAGGCTCTCCGATGCCAAAGTCAGTGTATGAGCTGGAACGATGGAGGAGAGGAGAAGAAAGACAGGGTAAGGGCTCTCTGTATAGGATTGTGCGTACCTTGCATGGTGTTTGAGGGTTTATTTATAGAGGAGTGGATCGTATCTTTCTGAGAATATCTGGGTGTGGGTCCCATGATCTGACTGGGAAGTCATGATCAGCCCACAAAGTAATAAATGCGGTCTAATCCGGCCCACTCAGCATTAAATGCCAGTCGGGTCAGCCCACATTGCATTAAATGCATGTCTTGTTGGGCCAGATTGTGTTGGGCGCCTTTGGCGGTAGGAGTACCAGCGGATCTGCCCTCGGGCCTTGCCCTGATGTGGCCTCAGCCGCTGGATGCTGCCACGTGGCGATCTGGCGAAGATAGTGGGCGGCTGGACGTCGTGTCTGTCCCACTAGATCGTGACCCTATCCTTCCACGTGTCTGGTGACGTGGGGGATGAGGGGTCTAGGCGAAGGTTCTTTCTCGCTTTGGTTACTGTTCTGGCTTCTTCAGCCGAGGTGGCTTTAGCCGAGGTAGGGTTATCTGCGGAGATAGCGTCCGGGGTGGCCTTGCCGATGTGGACTCTCTGCCGAGATGATGCCCGAGGTGATCCAGTTCGGCGCTTGTGGCCTGGAGATGTATGATGTCGGCCAAGGCCTCTGCCCTGGTAGCCGGGATGAGACCGGTGCCACGTGGATGGCACGCGGATGGCACGCGGATGGCACGTGAGAATGTTTAGCCCCGTATGATGGCTGTGATTAGCCTAATCCTGTAGCTCTGGGAATTTCCCCACACAATTGCCCCCTAGCTTCCGAGCTCGCGTAAAACGTCAGTGCCGTGAGGTCGGGAGCTATGAGCCGGGTTTATCTGGGGGAGAGCCTCTTTCGGCCCTGACTCGCTGTCGCTTTGGATGATCGAGGTGATAAACGGCGTCCCCTATTCAATGCTGATTGACAGTTCGACGGCTCCACGTGTCGTCTCCTGGCTGGCCGTCTGTCTCTTCGAGGTCGTACACGCCGTCTCATCAGGGGCGCAATCAAATTTTGAAATGATTTGCGCGCCGCTTCAGGGAGGCGCATTAAATTTTGGAAATGATTCGCGCGAAATCCGAGGGGGCGCCCCTTGGCACGCCCGATTTAGGGTTTCTGAAAAAAGGGGGGCCTCTGCTATATATAGGGCAGTTGGGGTCTGCTCTATCCTTCGTTTGCGATTCTGAATCGGAGGCGAGCTTCAGAAGAGGGAAGGCTACTGTGAGGGAGCTTCATCCGAGAAGTGGTGCGCTGCTGAGGTTGAGCCTCTTCGCTGTCCAGCGTCTTTGTTCTGCTTCCGTAAGTTCTTCCTGCTCTGCTTCTTCTTCTGCGGGTTTCTCTGCTTTTAGACTGGGATAGGAATGGGGATTTACAACCACTGGTTAGAGAGCGAGGCAGCGATCGAGGGCTTTAGGTTGGCCTTTAGGATCCCTGCTGATGTCCAAGTCAGGGGTGCTGATCCCCATGGCTACAACCCTCGCGCCTTTCTGGGAGGCTGGATGCCTTTTCCGCTGGTGGCTGTGATTGAAGGCGGGGTCCGATTCCCCCTTCATCCGCTTCTCAGGAGGTGCCTTAGCCAGTGGCGTCTCTGCCCTTGCCAACTGCTGCCGAATGCCTTCAAGATCGTGATGGGCACGGTCAAGTTGAATGAGGTCCTGGGCACCGACTTCGGCGTCTTCGATCTTGAGGACGTCTATGACATATGCAGGTCCGGGGAATCTTATTATCTCCGGGCTAAGTCAGGCCGGGACGTCCTCAAGATCCCCGTCCCGGCCTGACTTAGCCCGGAGATAATAAGATTCCCCGGACCTGCATATGTCATAGACGTCCTCAAGATCGAAGACGCCGAAGTCGGTGCCCAGGACCTCATTCAACTTGACCGTGCCCATCACGATCTTGAAGGCATTCGGCAGCAGTTGGCAAGGGCAGAGACGCCACTGGCTAAGGCACCTCCTGAGAAGCGGATGAAGGGGGAATCGGACCCCGCCTTCAATCACAGCCACCAGCGGAAAAGGCATCCAGCCTCCCAGAAAGGCGCGAGGGTTGTAGCCATGGGGATCAGCACCCCTGACTTGGACATCAGCAGGGATCCTAAAGGCCAACCTAAAGCCCTCGATCGCTGCCTCGCTCTCTAACCAGTGGTTGTAAATCCCCATTCCTATCCCAGTCTAAAAGCAGAGAAACCCGCAGAAGAAGAAGCAGAGCAGGAAGAACTTACGGAAGCAGAACAAAGACGCTGGACAGCGAAGAGGCTCAACCTCAGCAGCGCACCACTTCTCGGATGAAGCTCCCTCACAGTAGCCTTCCCTCTTCTGAAGCTCGCCTCCGATTCAGAATCGCAAACGAAGGATAGAGCAGACCCCAACTGCCCTATATATAGCAGAGGCCCCCCTTTTTTCAGAAACCCTAAATCGGGCGTGCCAAGGGGCGCCCCCTCGGATTTCGCGCGAATCATTTCCAAAATTTAATGCGCCTCCCTGAAGCGGCGCGCAAATCATTTCAAAATTTGATTGCGCCCCTGATGAGACGGCGTGTACGACCTCGAAGAGACAGACGGCCAGCCAGGAGACGACACGTGGAGCCGTCGAACTGTCAATCAGCATTGAATAGGGGACGCCGTTTATCACCTCGATCATCCAAAGCGACAGCGAGTCAGGGCCGAAAGAGGCTCTCCCCCAGATAAACCCGGCTCATAGCTCCCGACCTCACGGCACTGACGTTTTACGCGAGCTCGGAAGCTAGGGGGCAATTGTGTGGGGAAATTCCCAGAGCTACAGGATTAGGCTAATCACAGCCATCATACGGGGCTAAACATTCTCACGTGCCATCCGCGTGCCATCCGCGTGCCATCCACGTGGCACCGGTCTCATCCCGGCTACCAGGGCAGAGGCCTTGGCCGACATCATACATCTCCAGGCCACAAGCGCCGAACTGGATCACCTCGGGCATCATCTCGGCAGAGAGTCCACATCGGCAAGGCCACCCCGGACGCTATCTCCGCAGATAACCCTACCTCGGCTAAAGCCACCTCGGCTGAAGAAGCCAGAACAGTAACCAAAGCGAGAAGGAACCTTCGCCTAGACCCCTCATCCCCCACGTCACCAGACACGTGGAAGGATAGGGTCACGATCTAGTGGGACAGACACGACGTCCAGCCGCCCACTATCTTCGCCAGATCGCCACGTGGCAGCATCCAGCGGCTGAGGCCACATCAGGGCAAGGCCCGAGGGCAGATCCGCTGGTACTCCTACCGCCAAAGGCGCCCAACACAATCTGGCCCAACAAGACATGCATTTAATGCAATGTGGGCTGACCCGACTGGCATTTAATGCTGAGTGGGCCGGATTAGACCGCATTTATTACTTTGTGGGCTGATCATGACTTCCCAGTCAGATCATGGGACCCACACCCAGATATTCTCAGAAAGATACGATCCACTCCTCTATAAATAAACCCTCAAACACCATGCAAGGTACGCACAATCCTATACAGAGAGCCCTTACCCTGTCTTTCTTCTCCCTCTCCTCCATCGTTCCAGCTCATACACTGACTTTGGCATCGGAGAGCCTTGCGCCGCTCAGGCCAGGGTCCTCTGACCGTTTGCTACTCCTTTTCAGGCTCTCGGACGGCATCCAGACATCTCAGACACCATCATCTTCACGGATAAGTCCTGTAAGGCACCCTCTTATTGTGGGTCATAATTTTCTGCACCTACAACTAGCTTGTAGGGTGTTCTTTCCTTCTCGACTGTTAGTTTGAGAAGAGGCAGCCCCCAAAGCAGAGCATGCAAGCATGTTAGGTAATTTATTAAATTGAAAGTGAAGTAAAGCATTGTTTATTAGATATGAAAAGATTAGGTTGTCAACTCCAAAATACATAAATTTAAAATATTTCCATTTTTTAGAAATAAGAAAAAAAAACATTTTCTGTCCACTAAACGGTAAGAAAACAAAAAAAAAAAAAAAAAGTAAAAATAGTTTCTTTATCAAGCTGGCAAAGACTAAAGATTACCGTAACCCCTTTCATCTCACTTCATTCTACATATTTAGTAATGAAAATTGTCCCAAACTTCTGAAATTTAAAGTAAAAAAGTAGCATAGTAATGAAAATTAGACCTGAGAAAGGATTATTTTCTGCATTTCATTCATTTGAAAGCACATGGCTCTTTAAATAGGGAACATTACAAGGAGAAAGTGTTCCTAAATTTCAGCCACACCACCTAATTCCTAGCATTCTTGACTACATGAATCTTTCTTTGTCACCACTACCAAGCCACAAACTATACCTAATTCCTAGCATTCTTGACTACATGAATCTTTCTTTGTCACCACTACTCACCACTACCAAGCCACAAGCTATATCCATAAAGAAGACGAAGATAACCACCCACAAGGCAGCAACAACTACACTAACTGTAGCCTCGCACTAATTTCTGGACAGAAACTAATATTAATTCATTGATGAAGGCCTACTTAAAACATGAGTAAATAGTAAAGACGGTTTGAATAAAGGCCAGACCAAGGAGGATGCTTGCAGCAATAACTTTGGACTTTGTCCATGGATTGCTCCAATAGTCTCGGACAAAGATCGCTTTATGGTGTCTAGTCTCACTTTTGCAATAATTCTCCACATCATTATATATTCTCATCACTTTTGTAGGTTGATAATCCAAAGCTCCGGTGGTCAATTGGTTGAAGATGGTGGCAATCTCTTCATCGCTGCCGAATGCACGTATGATAATGCCCTCCTTCCGGAGTAGTGTGACATCCTTAGAAGTGTCTATGATGTAATCCATGAACTCAGCATATCCCGTGAACAAAGGTTCCGTATAAGGGTCGAGCCTCTCCAAGGCAATAAGATTTTTAAACAGAGAAATATTTGAAGTGTCTATGCTCAGAGGTGCGATTTTCATGGTCCCATCATTGAACTCTACATCCATAACTTTTTTACTCTTCATCGTCTTGAACTTGATTCCCCGTTCTTCAAGGGATGTTGCACCAGAAATGGGACGTTTTGCTGATGCTGTCGATGTGCAAGTGCTGCTACCCTCGTCATAGAAAAGAAACTTGTGATAAAGATGGAACAAATGTTGGACACCCATTGGTGAGAAACTAGCTTTGTTGGGTTTTTCTCTGTTGTTAACAGCAGAGAAAAACTCCAGTGCATTCTCTATGAAATCTTGGCTTTGGTGTTCATCTTTGATCAAGTGGTATACATACTCGACAAGGAAGAGAGGAAGCTGATTTTCTAACAAGAGCATATCATTTTGTATTAGTTCCCACATCCAGATTTTATTATCCGGAATGGGGAATGCAGATGGAATCATACAAATATTGATGATGGAACAACAGTCGAGTAGCATCATCTCCACCAAGTCTCTGTTTTCCTGCAAGTTGATGTCATCAGAATAGCACCTTCTAACTCTCTTCTCCATGGGCGCAATTTTATCGAGGTAGTCACCTAGGCGGCATTCCCTCTTGTCGAGGATTAGTTGCAGATTCTCCCTCTTGAGCTTCTCCATGGGCTGGAGCCTATGATTTCCATGATGGTACGGACCAAAAGAGATGACTTTGGGTTCATAGGCATCATTGTCACCTCTGCGAAGTGCTTCGGGGACTCTTGGGATGTTCACGATGGGCTCTTCTTCTCTCGATTGATAAATACTAGGACCATGACCATCACTTCCACTGCCAATGTCGATTACTACATCCCTTTCTGTTTTGTTGGCAGAAGCCTTACCGGCCTTACTCATCAATTGCTTGGTAGTAGGAGACTGATTTCCACCAATCATTTTAGCATCCATCACCTCACTCTATGATAGATTTTCTTGTTTTGTGATCAACTAATGAAACAAAAACCCAAGCAGTTGGTGCTTGGTAGTGAGACTCACTGGAATTTGTAGGGAAGGAGACCGTGGTTGGAAGATACTTAATTTTCTTACCAAACATTTGGCCAACTGCCCCCAGATAATTAATTATTCCTTTATTTCCTCATCCAACCATATGATCAACAATTCCGGATCCTCTGTCCCACACTATTACACGGGAACCATGCAATGAACCAATCAATAAGCAGCCGGACAGGGTGCATATGCCTCACCGTCACCAGAGAAGACCGTCGTCGCCGTGTTTGTAGAGAGGATGTAAAAATATGGAGAAGAGGGACGGAGGAGGGTTTCACCCAATTCTTTGAATTTGTAAAAGAGACCCTTTATTTTTTTTTTCTTTGTTTCATTTTAAGGAAGCAGCTGAGAGGGTCATCACTGACGTGGCCTTCTGGGACAGGCCGAAACAGCATCCCCCTGTTTCGTTTAAACAAGGGATCAGGACTTGAGTAGCAGTCATGTGTTACACATTTTCAGCTGCCAAGTACAGTTTTGTCTTTTGCAATTTGCCTTGATTGTGATATCGCACATGGGATGTTAGATTTTTTACTCTCCGCGGAGGACCCCAAACATGGACAGTTTCGTCTTTTGCAATTTGGCTTGAGTAGGGATGCAAACGGATTGGTTTCAATCCTGGTCTAGGATTCAAAACCGAAATTGCATTCTTAGTTTTGGGATTGGAACTGGTTATGCATATGGGATAGGTTTGGGTCCAAATTTAGGTAAGGGAATGATATGAAAAAAAGAAAAAAAACTAGGTTTTAGGGATATTTTCGAAATTAATTGAAGTAATATGTCAGGTTTCGGGTCCATGGATTGGAACCAAGGTGGGTCCGAACCTAAACCCATTTAGGTCACGGGTCCATAAAAATGAGCTGAAGCAGTTTACTTAAGGGGGCCTAAATAATGACCCAAATCCAATTTTTAATGGGCGAAAACCTCGTAATCGGAAAATCGATGACCCATTTATACCCCTAGCCTTGAGGGTGAGAAACATGAGACACTATAGTGGCACACAACTGCCTAGGGATTGTTCCCAGGTTGTTTTTAGGCTTGTCAAAGCGCTGGCCCGAGCCGGGGCTCGAGTTGTCCTTACTCTATACTAAATAAATGCAAGACCGGGCCTATGTGGGCAAAAGCCTTCAGAGGGCTTGCATTACCTAGGAGCTTACCCTATTCTTCAGGATCAGGGCCCAGCCAGGGTAACACATGGCTTAGAATCTTTTTTTCTACTTTTTACAATGTATCGAGTATTAATTGTGGTTTTCATGTACAACCTCCCTTGTGAAGGGAATGCTAAGAAGTTTTGAGAACAAAGTTGTATCTAAAAGCCTTTTTTTTATCAGACAAAGTCATACATGCTTAGGTAACTTAGGGGTTCTAGACATACATTTTTATTTATTTTGTCAAATAAAGAAAATGGTTAAAGAGTTTGTTTTATCTCACACTTTTTACATGAATCTTATGTACCCAAATCATTATAGCAAAGTCTTGTCTTTGAGAAAATTGGAAAAATTACACTTTACGACCCTAAATTATTACCCTTTTTTCACTTTACCCTCTAAATTTTAAAAAGTATCAATTGACCCCTTAAACTAATCCAATTGCACGGCCATTACCCCCTAAGGCCAAAATCGAATTAAAATAGACGGAATAGAGCAACACGTGACACGCAATTGGATTAGTTTAGGGGGTCAATTGATACTTTTTAAAGTTTGGGGAGTAAAGTGTGTGTCACGTGTTGCTCTATTCCATCTATTTTAACTCGATTTTGGCCTCAGGGGGTAACGGCCCTGCAATTGAATTAGTTTAGGGGGTCAATTGATACTTTTTAAAGTTTAGGGGCTAAAGTGAAAAAGGGTGATAGTTAATGGTGGTAAAGTGTAATTTTCCCAACAAACTTAAACCATTTATACTCGTCTACCTTTTTACATGTACCTATAAAATCACAATTAGTTTAGACTTTAAAAAATTGGTAGTAATAATCATGCATCTTCTTAAAAGGATATTCAGTTCTCACTCCATATCCTCGAAGTTCCATGCATATACAAACTAAGTTGATGAATCGATTAGCATCCTCTAAGAGCACACCCCCTTTTACATTAGCAAGAATATATAAAAAACCTAAATAAGAAGCAATAAAACTAGAAGAAAGGGATTAGAAGAAACTGTGCAACTTATTGCTTATGCATTAAGTATGATACATACTTAAATAATTAAATAGAATGACCCAAGTATGTGTGTATATGAGTTTTTAAGGTATTTTATAATGTGTATGTGAGGTATGAAATTGTCTTCTTATTCCTATTTTATTAATGCTAAATGACTGTTACAAGGGCATTGTAGAAGATATTTACACACACACATATATATATATATATATATGATATAAAATAAAGAAAAGGAGGGTCAGGGCCAGGCCTAAAACCATCCAAATCCGACCCTTAAATTTCAGGGCCTGCAAAAATAAATAAAAAATCCAAGCCCCACCCTAGGGCTTCTTGTATAATCAGAAGCCCTCATTTGAAAGGCTTTTTAAGGGCCGGGCCAGGCCCACTAACCCCTTTATCGTGAAAAAAAAAAAAAAAGAAAGCCGTGAGATTGCCACCATCAAGTTGGTAAAGTTTTTTGTGATCAATACCTTTTGCATGTAATGACTTCTTTCCAGTCAGGTAAACTATTGCTGTCAAAAGATCAAGTAATGCAGACTGACATCCGAAGAATGCATGTGACCCAGCAAGGACAAGAACTGAACATCTGTTTTCACCAAAAGTGGAGGCATGTCCATCACTCCATGCCATCTATAACATTCCATCTCCAAAAACACCTATCTGCGATGCTTCGGTTGTTCAAAGAGATCGATTGGGATTATATAAAAATCTTGCAACTACCGTGTCCATCAGAAATGGAATGGTATTACCAAAATATACCTAATATCAACACAACATGAAGGAGTCCATTTTCATTTTCAGGCCAGAGTCCAACCCGAACCAGAAATTGCCCAACCAAATTTAAGTTTTGATCAGGGCAGTTCAGTCATGTTGGTTGCATCAAGTATATATAATAGGCCCAATAACTAAATGGGCTGGCCATTGACAAGCTTTCTGTTGTGTGGTTCAATAGTTAGTTACCATGTCGGGGAAGATCATTGCATCATAGAGAAATCCGTTAGGGATCAGAAGGGTTACTGATTCTTCACGCCAAACGGTAGTTAGTCCTGCATGTGGTCAATTGAATGACCAACCAAGTTGGGAATGACCACCTTTTTTCCAGGGGTCATTAGTTTTACTTTGCAGCTTAGACTCTACTATTTCTATGGTCAGGATCCTTAATGCCATTTTAAGTCACATTTCCAAATTCCAATGCCTACTTGGATGCGAACTGCAACGGACCTCATTGGACGCAAAGCCCAAAAAAATAGGATTTTGTATGTTTTAGGGATTTATAAGAAAGAAATTAAATAAGCTTAAACTCTGAGGCATTTTGGTGGTCCATGGACATCCAAAGTCCAAACCACTGGATTCCTTAAAACCCAAAGCACTTGAACATCTTACCTTGTGGTATGCTGGTGAAAATTTTTACTTCAATCATATTGTGCACATGGTGCATGCGATGTATTTATCAAATCTAGTTGATGTATATAATGGGTCCATAATAGTCCAATGGATCTGAGACTCGTGACGTTGGTGTGGCCACTAGGCCTAGACATGATCCTGTGCCTGCCACAGACCTAAGTTTAGGTCCAGGCCGATCTGTACTGGTCCAAGGCTTGAGCTAGACATGACCCAGATTTAGACCAATTGACATGCCCTCTATCAATTGGCGTCCGACCAATTTAAATCCACTGGGAGTTGGATCACCTCTCAAATCCAGACTGTTCAAAAGTACTATCTATCTTCTTGTATCGGTGCTGGGAAATTTTCTAACTAATCAAATTGGATCCATCACCTGCTTGATCACATGTGAATGCCAACATTCAGGGAGGGTGACACAAATAATGACCTGGGTTAGATATAAGGTGCTCATCGTCTGGGCCGGGCCTACTAAAGTTAGTCCATGCCCGGCTGGCCTATCAGTATGTTGAGCCTAATATTGATGCCTCGGTCCATCCATGGATCTAAAATTGAGAAGGCCCAGCACATTGCAAATAAATTATACCCTTTATGAAAGGATAAATATATCAAGCCCAGGCCTTTGAGGACACACAGGCCTAATTATCAATGCACACTTAAACTATTGAGACAAAAAATTAGTCCCGAGTCGAGTCATGGCCCTAAAATCACAACCCAAATACAGTCCAATGTGGGCAAGCTTAGGTTAAGGTCAGGCTGGCCCAGTCTATGAATGCCCAGTATATAAATTATTGACAGGGAGATTAATAGAAAGTCGAAGATTGGACACTTCAAAATTGCCTAAAATATTTTACAAGATTTTGGACCATATAAATTTTCACACACACACACACCAACTTGTGCTGATGGCCCTGACCATGGTTTTATGGCTGTGGGTGACGATGATACGCATTTCCTTGGTGAATAATGATTCAGCGTTTCTCCCTTGAAGTAGTAGCTGATGTAGCAAAATGAAAGGTCTGGATCTTTCTATTAATCTTTGTTAATAGACGCTCCTTATTAGCCAAAAAAAAAAGTAAATAAATAATTGAATAATTAAATGAAAGCTTTGGACAATCGCTTCTGTAAGCAAAGTAGTAGCAAAATCTTAAGAGAAAAGCAGTACAAAATAGTGGCCACAACTTCCTTTCTTTTTGACCATTGTCCTTTTCTTTTTGGCACCCACTGAGATCCCCCAATGCCTCCTATTTTTTTTTTTACCCTGGGTATCCCTCGCCAGCCCAGCCTTCAAACCTTTGGCTTCTGGCCCGAGGGTCACCCCATTCTAACAAGGAAGGACTATTCCCTGGGGTACATGTCTCCTTTTTTTTAATCTTTCTCCCGTTGGCTTTAGAGGATGGCTTACTCAAAGTTATCAACCTGACACACTTCTATCCACAGAGAAATCATATAGGAGTTTCTAATCTGTGAAAATTGTCCAATGGCCTCTTCCTCAAAAAGGATAATGATACACTTGGGCATTGTCTTTCTTTTAGTAGTTTTGTGCATTGGTTAATGGAGCATGTGAAGATGCTTCTAACCATATCAATGCATAGGTTTCAGATGGGCCAAACCACTATACATGGTGAGCTTGGCCTCCTTTCAATGATTTGAGCATAAATCTTGTTTCCAGTAAAGAAAATCGTTTGGCCTGGATTTATTCCTGCCATAAGGCACATGTGCAAACCTGTTAAAGCAGCGGCTAATGCACCTGTAGGAGTGTGTTTTCCTGATGGATAGTAAAATCCTCACGACAAAAAACTGGGCCTCTTAAAACATTCCACTGTCAAAAGTATTGAAGAAATGGGGGGATTGCCTTAAAAACAAAACTTAGTCAAACATTAATTAATCTGTTAGATAATGTTCTAGCCCAAACCATGCAGCAAGAGTACAAATCTCAACATATATCTAACCTGACTACACGATGGGTCCAAAATGATGTAAAAGTTTACACAGCCCGGGATTTGTGCCAGGGCTGTGGCATGGATCCCAGCTGACTACATTAATGAGATCCCAGCGCTGTGTGGAACGGCTACCAAAATGATAGATTTAAATCTAGACTTGACTGTCAAAGCACATCCATAATTAAGGCTCATAATTGATATTTTTCTTCCCCAAAAAGTCTTCTTGGATAAACTTTCTGGCCAGAATCCTATGTTTGTCCTTGAATATGATATTCATATTCAAGGACAAACATAGGATTCTGGCCAGAATTTTGGCCAGACTTTCACCAAGTCCATAAGGTGGTCAGGTAAATAGGGTCCATTGCAATTCTTGGGTTATATCTTGCGCCTAAAAGGCAAGGAGAAAATGAGTATGGACCTGAATGTCCCCAAACCTGACAAGATTATATATATATATATATATATAGGCTTTGAACTGTGGACCTAATTTCAAGCCTAATAATCTTGCCTGATATCAATACATGTCCGTTGTTCAGGCTGGATCCCTTGAGTAGTCATGAACAGTGTCATTTCCATCTCTCTACCATCATCGGAGTCTTGTTTCATTGCTGGTTTAAATTGATATATATTGTGTAAGCATAGTTTTCTCTAAATTCTTGGTAAAACTAAGATGGTCAATCACTATATTATGGATTCAGCATCATGTTTAACTTGGTAAAAATAAAACAGGAACTTCTTGTGGTCTAGGTTCATCACGTCTAGTGTTATAAGAAAGCTCATTAGAAGAAGCTCATGGATATTGATGATGCCAAAAATAGGTTTCGGACACCACCGGTCAAGTAATAAATGCTAGGTGAAAATGTAGTCAATAAATGAGAGAGAGAGAGGGAATTTATAGTGGTTCGGTCTGTATGACCTACGTCCACTTTGAAATATGGTGA
Organism: Litsea cubeba; assembly: GCA_012931725.1. NCBI lineage: Eukaryota > Viridiplantae > Streptophyta > Magnoliopsida > Laurales > Lauraceae > Litsea > Litsea cubeba. The sequence goes on from CM022955.1 coordinate 7,489,521, forward strand.
TCTTTTATTGATAAGGTGGATTACAAGCGAGAGAGAGAGAGTAAGATGTTCATGTCATCATCGCCCCTCTGTGATAAGAGGGCTCCTCTATTTATAGTCCTCCCCTAACAGATGGGGACGACTTCTCTTTGGAGCCTCAGAGCTGTCCTCGAGGGACGGGCCAGGTGGAGGCAGGTGAGATATTCTCCGCAGGAATTGGTAGAAGCGGGACTGCTTCCAAAGCGACGTAGATGCCTGCCTTGACTTGGTCACTCCGTGGATCTGGACCTGGGCTTCCCTGGTGGATTTGGATCTGGCTCATCATATTCTAGGCCACTTGGGCCTGACTCATCATTTGCCCCCAATGCCCTGCGCACAAAGAAGCTTTGAAAGGGGGGCATTTTGAGAAGAAGGAGATGGGCCTAAAACTTGCTAAAAAGAATGCCCCAGACCCAAAGTTGGAGCAGAGGACGAGGGTACCAAGCGGCCGATCTGCAGTTTGCTGTGCAGGCGGAGAGGGGGTGGTTGCGCCAACAGACGAAGCAGGCAGCAGGAGGTTGGGCGCCCGGAAGAGGCCTGGGCGGTCGACAGGCAGTCTGGGCGCCAGGAGCAAAGGTGCTAGGGAGCTGGGCGCCAGGGTGCTAGAGTGCTGGGCGCCAAGGTGCTAGGGTGCTGGGCGCCAGCAGGGAGCTGGGATGCCAGGAGGATCTTTAGTATCCAGGAGCGGTTGAGGCCCGATTGTTGACATTTAATCTGGAAAGAGAGGCAGACTTCTTGCCTGCTTGAGAGCAGTGCAGAGACGAAGCGTTTTTTGCAACCCGCGAGAGGGCCGCTAAGCTGGATATATAGACTGCCTGTTTAAGAACAGTGCAGAGGCCAAGTTTTTTGGCGACCCGCGAGAGAGCCGCTAAGCTGGAGATAGGCTGCCTGTTTTAAAAACAGTGCAGAGGCCAAGCTTTTTTTGGCGACCCGTGAGAGAGCCGCTAAGGCCGGAGATAGGCTGCCTGTTTAAAAACAGTGCAGAGGCCAAGCTTTTTTTGGCGACCCGTGAGAGAGCCGCTAAGCCGGAGATAGGCTGCCTGTTTTAAAAACAGTGCAGAGGCCAAGCTTTTTTGGCGACCCGTGAGAGAGCCGCTAAGCCGGAGATAGGCTGCCTGTTTAAAAACAGTGCAGAGGCCAAGCTTTTATGGCGACCCGTGAGAGAGCCGCTAAGCCGGAGAACGGCTGCCTGTTTAAAAACAGTGCAGAGGCCAAGCTTTTTTGGCGACCCGTGAGAGAGCCGCTAAGCCGGAGATAGGCTGCCTGTTTAAAAACAGTGCAGAGGCCAAGCTTTTATGGCGACCCGTGAGAGAGCCGCTAAGCCGGAGATAGGCTGCCTGTTTAAAAACAGTGCAGAGGCCAAGCTTTTTTGGCGACCCGTGAGAGAGCCGCTAAGCCGGAGATAGGCTGCCTGTTTAAAAACAGTGCAGAGGCCAAGCTTTTTTGGCGACCCGTGAGAGAGCCGCTAAGCTGGAGATAGGCTGCCTTTTTTGGCGACCCGCTGAGCGGACTGCAGCAATCGCGCAAGGGGCACTAGGCGAGGTTGAAGGAGAGGATGGCGTGGCTGATGGCGCTGGCGGGCGGAGCCCGGGCTTCCAGCCCGTGGGCGTCGTGGCAGAGGGAGCAGCGGCGGCGCTGGGCGCCGCAAGGGGCGCCCAGCCCGCGGGTCGTCGCGGCAGAGGGAGGCAGGGGCGCCGGGCGCCGCGGCAGCGGGCGCAGGGGCGCCGGGCGTCGCGGGCAGCGGGAGCAGGGGCGCCGGGCGCCGCGGCAGCGGGTTTTAGGGGCGCCGGGCGTCGCGGGCAGCGGGCGCAGGGACGCTGGCGGGCGTCGCGGCAGCGGGAGCAGGGCGCCGGGCGTCGCGGCAGGCGGGCGCAGGGGCGCCGGGCGTCGCCTGCGGCAGCGGGAGCAGGGCGCCGGGCGTCGCGGCAGCGGGCGCAGGGGCGCCGGGCGTCGCGGCAGCTGGCGCAGGGACGCTGGCGGGCGTCGCGGCAGCGGGAGAAGGGGCGCCGGGCGTCGCGGCAGCGGGCGCAGGGAGGAGCGGGCCCCCCCTGGGCGAGGCAGCGCTGGGCGAGGGAGGCTCGGGCGAGGGAGGAGCGGGCCCCCCTGGGCGAGGCAGCGCTGGGCGAGGGAGGCTCGGGCGAGGGAGGAGCGGGCCCCCCTGGGCGAGGCAGCACTGGGCGAGGCAGCGCTCGGGCGAGGGAGGAGCGGGCCCCCCCTGGGCGAGGGCAGCGCTGGGCGAGGCATGCTTTGGGCGCCGAGGGACTTTGGCGCCCGGGGGGAGTCTTTCGGACACCATCGGTCAAGTAATAAAGGCAGTAAATGAAGAGAGATGAGAGATTTATAGTGGTTCGGTCAAGATGACCTACGTCCACTTCATAAAGGCAGAGATTGCCTGTAGTGTTTTACTTCCTCAATGATTATTACAAACTAGAGGAATACAAGCGTCGAAGTGAATAAAGAGAGATCCATCCATCTTGCAAGTGCTGGTGGAAGTCCTTGATTTATAGTCCTCCCCTAACAGATGGGGACGACTCTTCAGCAGCGTTCGTCCTTGAAGCCCTCGAACTACCCTCGCGCTGTAGGAGGCAGGTGAGGAACTGCCATCGCGCTGTACGAGGCTGGTGAGATAATTCTCCGCAGGACCTGGTAGGAGCGGGATTGCTTCCGGAGCAACGTGGCTGCCTTGACTTGGTCTCTTCGTGGATCTGGACCTGGGCTTCCCTGGTGGATTTGGATCTGGCTCATCATATTCTAGGCCACTTGGGCCTGACTCATCAGCAGTATGAATTTCAACGTACCCAGGGGCCTCCCCAGGAGTCGATCCCATGACCCCCCTTTAAGGTGAGGTCATGGGATCGACTCCTGGGGAGGCCCCTGGGTACGTTGAAATTCATACTGCTGATGAGTCAGGCCCAAGTGGCCTAGAATATGATGAGCCAGATCCAAATCCACCAGGGAAGCCCAGGTCCAGATCCACGAAGAGACCAAGTCAAGGCAGCCACGTTGCTCCGGAAGCAATCCCGCTCCTACCAGGTCCTGCGGAGAATTATCTTACCAGCCTCGTACAGCGCGATGGCAGTTCCTCACCTGCCTCCTACAGCGCGAGGGTAGTTCGAGGGCTTCAAGGACGAACGCTGCTGAAGAGTCGTCCCCATCTGTTAGGGGAGGACTATAAATCAAGGACTTCCACCAGCACTTGCAAGATGGATGGATCTCTCTTTATTCACTTCGACGCTTGTATTCCTCTAGTTTGTAATAATCATTGAGGAAGTAAAACACTACAGGCAATCTCTGCCTTTATGAAGTGGACGTAGGTCATCTTGACCGAACCACTATAAATCTCTCATCTCTCTTCATTTACTGCCTTTATTACTTGACCGATGGTGTCCGAAACCCTATTTTGGCATCATCAGATATGAAAAGTTAAATTAGAACATGAAGAAGACCATCCGAGATGAATCAACAGGCTTCCCTTCGGGCAACTCCCATTGTCAATCTATGCTGCGAAAGGTCATTTATACAGATTTTAACTCGATCCCTTTCATGTTACATAGTGCTGAAAATTCAAAAAATGGAAAATTATCTTCACTCTTCTCTAGTTTCAGAAGAGCTGACAATTCTCTATCTGTAAGGACTTGAGCAAACAATCAAGCAATGGAAAATCATGAAACCGCTTCTTTCCTAAATACTATCAGAAAGCATACCTTCCGATCTTAATGCTTAAATGCACACTCATTTTCATGCAATACCTCCAGTCAAATAAAATGATACACTTGAAGTGTCACACACCTTTTCGCCTTACATATGGAACATGTTGAATTTTGTGCCAATCCTTCCCCACATTTTCTCGAACACGGTCCATCAGGTTGCCGGATATTCCCCCTAAATGCAATTCTCGAAGGGTCGTTAGATAAATCAAACCCGTAGGAAGCATCTTCAATTTTCCGCAACCATCAATCACTAAGCTAGCAAGAGTCCTCATTGCTCCTTTCTCTATTGTCCACTCTGTTAACCCATCCAATTTTGAAAGCTTCAGGGATTCCAGCCGCAGAAACCCTTGCGCAGAGCATAACATTGTGTCTCCATCATATGAACATTGTAATAATTCAAGAAAGCAAAGGTTTGGAAGCTTTTCCAGCGTCTCCATGGGATCTTGCTGTAATTGTGAGAACCTCAGTGTTACTTTGGTGAGGTTTGGTGGGTACTCATTTGGATTTGATGGTTGTAAAGTATTCAATCGTCCAGATAAATGGAGCTTATAAAGATATGGATGATCAAAAAATGGCCTCAAATTTGGCAATGGGCCATCTTGAAATTCCACAATCTTCATAGTCCTGAGGTTGCTCAATTTCTCTATCGATTCAGGCAACGCCTTCTGGAATTTGCTAGGAAATCCAAATACGGACAGTTTTTCTAAGAGCCTTCAGCTTGGACAGCCCATTCTCTATCCATTTTCCAGAATGTAGCTCTAGTGTTTGGAGCTTTACTAGTGAGTCAAGTCTACAGTACCAATGCATTTTGATGAAATCAGAATATAAATGTCTCAATTTGCACATATGGGAAATCCCACTGGTCATGTACTTAATCTGGTTGCCATTTAGGTTTAAAGTTTGCAAATTTGTGAGCTTTCCCATTGTCGATGGAAGACTCTTTATGCCAGTATCCTCCAGATTCAAATACCTTAAATGGACCAGCTCTCCAATTTCCTTTGGCAAATCGATGGATCTTGTACTATAATCTTTCACACCACTTAGATCCAAAACCCTCAACAATGTGGCACTTCCATTGAGTAATCTGACTACTACATTCTGGTCAAGCTTAGAGAAACACAATAAACTACGCAGACGCGGTGCAGGTTGATTGAGATAGCTACATTCACTTTTACCTTCACTGTAGAGGATTGCAAGTCGACGGAGATTAAGTGAGGGCGGTGTATGTCTGCTCCCATCAATCATGAAGAACAAGTCCTGCTCAGCTTTTGAAATGAGGAGGTTTCTTAGAAGATCATGGATGCGACATGTCTTTGGCCCTCCATCGTGTCTCCTTTTCACCACTTGGATCAAGCTCCTTTGAATCAATTCCTCTAAGCAATATTCTGCAACTTCTTCCATTGTCAGTTGGCCTCTCTGTTGGATGAATCCCTCTGCAACCCACAATTTTATCAATGTCTTTACAGAGATCTCATGGTCTTCTGGGAAAAGGCCTAGATACAGAAGGCATGGCTTAAGGTTGTATGGTAGATCATTGTAGCTCAAACCCAAAATATCGAAGCAGCAATCAGAACCTTGAGACAGTTGCCAAACCACATTCTCATGCACCTTTAACCATGAGCGCCTATTGCAATCTTGAACTGACAGTAAGCCACCTAATACAACAATGGCAAGTGGTAGGCCACCACATCTTGCGACAATAGCTTGCCCGATTTGCACCAATTCTGATGGACATGTAGCAGCTTCAAAACTCCGTTCAATGAGGGCCTTCTTTGCAAAAAGCTTCCAACTCTCCTCTTCATTCAGAAGATGCAGCTCAATGGGAGTGCTTCTTCTATCAGCATCCAAAGCTAACTTCTTATCGCGGGTGGTGAACAATACTCGGCTACCATTCATTGTATCTGGAATGGCAATTTTTAAACCATTCCACACTTGGACTTCCCATATATCATCTAGAACTATCAAGTATCTCCTCTCCCTCAAACATCCGGAGAGCGCCTCCACCAAATCATCCATATCCATCTTCTCCAACTCTTCTTTTCTAAGCCCCATAACCATCTTAGCAATCTTCTCCAAGAGGTCTTTCAGCTTATATTCTTGAGACACACAGACCCAAGCACGATAGCTGAAGCATTTCTGAACGTCGTCATTGTTATAGACTTTTTGAGCAAGGGTAGTCTTGCCCAGCCCTCCCATGCCAACTACAGAAATCACACAGCGTCTTGATTCCCCACCAATTAACCTCTCTAGCAAAATATTTTCGTCTTTGCGGAAGCCTACGATGTCTGTTTCTTTGAGATGAGGATAAGACCGCCTTTGTTCCCGCAACTTTCTACTAGAGGATATTGGATCAATCGCGGCTTCCTCCACGAGTTGAATGCCATAAGTTGACCTACAGACACAGAGGATTGTAGATATATACAAAACACGACTTCTAGTTCTAGAGGATGGGTGAAAAAGTAAAAGGCTCACCCGAAAAGAAAAGAAAATGACACGGGTGGCATTCAACTTAGATCCAACCTAGGCTCAAATTTGGCTTGGGCTCTTAAGTAGTACTATCAAAGGGTCGAACCATAGTTACCTGATTAGCAATTTGACTAATTGGAATTCAAGTTCGCAGTTCCAAGTTTGACACTCTCTCTAATTCAAAAATTTGATAGGGCAGTTTTACTTAGGGCTTGTGCTCTTAAAGCTGCACCATCAAAGGGCCGAGCCAAGGTAGGCCCAAGGTTGTCCAAGCCCTACATTTAACATATGAGGCCTTTACAACCTTACGTCATTACGTGGCTCTTGCAGCAGTCCAAGATAGGGCCAGCGCAGAGCCTAGGGCTTGAATAGAGAAAAAAGGCCTCATTTTGTAGGCAAGTTGAAGGCCGACTCGCTGAAACAGCGAGATGTTGTTTTATTGTATCAAATTATGTCAAATGTATAAAATCTCATGCTAACTAATCCACACTCAGAATGTAAAAAAAAAAAAAGATTTTATACAGTTGGCATATTTGATAGGACGAAACAGTACCTTTCTGTTTCAGCAAAACAGGGATCTGGACTCTCTAAATTGGGGGCAATCCTACAGGCTGTGAGATCATATACTAGTCCTCATTCATATGATTATATATTTTAGAAAAATCTTCAAAAAAGTATAAAACTTCTTGCTCATTTTCATACAAGTACATGAAGATTTAAAAATTTAAAAGAGTAGAAAAGCTTTCCACAATTCTTTCAAACACGTACTCTCCATAATTTTTTTAAAAAATGACAAAAATTCGCTTCCCTTATGACATGTTTTTGTCCTTTCTTAACCTCTTTCCCTTCTAAAACTGGTTGTTTTGATTTTGTTGATCATAACCATTTAATGAAGCTAGTTCTTTAGTCATTTAATTAGAATCCCCTTATTTAACTATCCATGCATAAAGGTAGTTGAAGTAGGCCATGTTAAGCCTATCACCAATTGGTTTTGGGATTACTGGCTAGCAACTTTGACATGGTATCAGAGCCTGAGGTCGGGGGGGGGGGGGTTAAATAGTTGTTTGTGCAGTTTCCTATCACCAATTGGTATTGGGATTACTGGCTAGCAACTTTGACAGGCCCCACTAGGTCATTTGGGTTGGACTTGATCATTTTTATTAAATAATTTATAAAAGGAGGAATTTTAAAAATTACATAAGGGTATTTTTATCATCTCCCAAAACTTTTGTATGGAGAGGACTTGGCTGAAGGAATTGTAGAAAAATTATATGCTTTTTTTGAAATATTAATTCTTCATATACTTTTTAAAAAGTGAGCCAAAAGTTTTATACCTTTTTGGAATTTCTCATATATTTTTATTCATATATATAAATAAATATATATGAGAAATATTCATGTGCATCTATCCCTCACCAAATTATGATGAGGGACAACATAGTGGGGCCACTTTATGATTCATCTAAATCATCCACACACATGGAACCCCCTAAACTACAATGGATCAATTGAGCTTTCATTAATCCGATTGGATTGGACCGTTGGATTGAGGGTCAGAATTTTCCTTTAATATAAAGTCATTAAATTTGTGGGTCACGGATGAAGGGGTTAGAGATTTGGGATTGACCTCAAACTTTATGTATGGTCTCATCTCATATGGCTCTTTCCATCCCCCCCAAGTCCCATGATCAATGGGGCCTTAGGTGGGCCCAATTGAGTTTGTCCCTCACCATATGGTGAGGGAAGGATGCACATGAACATTGTCCTATATATATAGGTAATATTCAGCTGAAAACTAGTTCTCACATATAATATAAGAACTTTTTTGTGGGGCTCACATTTGGGGATGTGATAGGGGGATAGAAATATCTATGTGAGACCACCCCAAGTATCAAGTTTGACCCCAATCCATGCCCCTAGCCCCATAAGTTTAATCGCTTCATATTCAAAAAAAATATTCAACCATCGATCTAACGGTTCAGTTCATTCAGATGTATGCCAATCCTTGGGATTAGTGACTATCAGAGGGGTTCCTTGTTGGTTCCTATGTTTGAATGAATTGCTAGTTAGGCCCCACAAAAAAATTCTCATCTAATAGGTGGAACTAGTTGTCACTTGAATATTTTCATATATATATATATATATATTTTATACTCCGAATAAATTGGAACCCACCAACCAAATATCATTGATGATGATCAAACTGACCTGCTGTTGCGGATGTCACATAGCTTCTGCTTAATCCGTTCAATCTCCATTCCTACCTCATGCCGAGCTCTCAAGTTGTTCAAGTAATGGATGTGCGGATGATTCCTGTCTACTTTGAAGACGAAGGTGTCAATGACGTCCTCCGCGTCATAAGCAGCATCTCTTACCTCTCTCACCCAATTCTTCACCCTTTCATCATCTCCTTGTTTCTCATCTGCATCTTTCAAGAAGGACCGCATCCTCGTCAGTTCTTCCTCGACCCACTTCACCTGCTCACTAACTCCACACAGAAAAACAGCCTCCTCAATCAGCAGGCTGCACAGCTTTTCGACAACCAAGGAAACCGAAGCATAGACAGTCATGTCTTCTCGTCTTGTTGCTTCTTCTCAAATGATAGAAAATCCAAGAGGAATAGTTGATATGAAAGTATTATGTGGTCGCAGCAAGTGTGGTAAACTTTGTACAGAAATTAATCGAACCCTTGTTTTCTTTTGGTGGAATGAGTTGGTGGGATTGATGCAGCCACCTTTAAAGATGTAAGATACCGTGTATGTAAGAAGGGTTTGTCCATTTGCAATCTAAAAAAAATCACAGTTGACTAGTCACCGGGCTGCCTTGAATGCTCAGTCCGAGTCATCGTTTTGTGTAGGTAATAAATGACATGACTTCGTTAGTCGTCACTTCCACAGGAATCTTAAGACTGAGTCAGCGTTGTTACTTGTTAGGTTATAAAGAACTAATAAAATTTTGGGTTTTTGAGATATTATTCCTTTTTAAATTTGATTTTACTAATTTTATGATGGAAATTTAGATTCACCAGTCTCATGACTTTTTTTTTTTTTTCCTTTATAACCCAGTCAAGAGGGTGGGACCCAAGAAAACAGAGCCACATACCGTGTGTCAAAATTTATATGTTCCAATATCTTGTAAAATATTTTAGGCAATTTTGAAGTGTCCAATCTTCGACTTTCTATTAATCTCCCTGTTAATAATTTATACACTGGGCATTCATAAACTGGGCCAGCCTTACCTTAACCTAAGCTTGCCCACATTGGACTGTATTTGGGTTGTGATTTTAGGGCCATGACTTGACTCGGGACTAATTTTCTGTCTCAATAGTGTAAGTGTGCATAGATTAGGCCTATGTATCCGGCCTGGGCTTTATATATTTACCCTTTCATAAAGGGTATATGTTATTTGCAATGTGCAGGGCCTTCTCAATTGTAGGTCCATGGATGGATCGAAGCATCAATATTAGGCTCAACATACTGATTGGCCAGCCGGGCATGGACAAACTTTAGTTGGCCCGGCCCAGACGATGAGCACCCCTATATCTAACCCAGGTCATTATTTGTGATTGTGTATGGAGTTATGGTCACAGACGATTGGTGGGCCCCACTTGAAACGCACAAATGTGGATTTTACTCATGATAGGAAAACCTAATCATATGTTCCTGGAGAATGATAAGAGATATTGGGGACAGGTAAATACACCCAGTCTAGTTAGTAAGTAAACCCACTCTAGATCCCTATTGATTGGATTTATGCTGTATTTGCACCACCGGTCAAATTCACATTTACCCCGTAGAGCAGTTTTGCCGAATTGAGGGAGGACATGTATTTCTAAAATGGGCTGGTGGGACCACACGTACAGCACCGTCCTTTACCCTTCGCCAATGCCGAATGGGTTTGACGGAGTCCGTGATGCCAGCTGGTTCCAGTTCCTCTTTTATTGTCAACACGTCAGCTGGTATGAAGTCTTTATACAAAATGCATGTGTCTTTTTCGTGGGGCCCACTGACTAAAATAGATGGAAGGCAGTGAGTGAGCCACAGCGACGTACCAAAATCTAATAAATTGAATGCGTATTGTGACATTTTTTTATGGACACTAAATAGATAGTTGAAATAATAAATGCACTCACCCTAATTGCTAATTAAACTCACCCTATCTCTATATTCTGTTAGAGTACTAGACAGGTACTCATGAGTGAGAAAGAAAAAAATAGTTTTGGGAGAGGTGTACTGTCATATATGAGTTTTGGGCCCACTAACCTGATCAATAAATTCATTGGTTTGAAAAAAAAAAAAAAAAACTCTAATTGAAGTAGAATTTCCGCTGATCTCATTGGTTTGAAAAAAATGAGGAGAGGTGTACTGTCATGTATGGGGGGTTGCTATTTGCACCCACCTAGATCCCATCCCTACACAGCTAGTTAACTGTTAGAGGTGTACAAAATGACCCGTAACCCGACCCGACCCGCGGGTCAATGGGTGGGTCACTCCACCCACAATCTTTGTGCTCGACCCGACCCGTGACCATTGGTACGGGTAACGGGTCTCACGGGTCGGGTTACCGGGTGACCCGTGAACCCTTTTTTTTTTTTTTTTTTTTTTTTTTTTTTTTTTTTTTTGTAGAAGACCAAGGAAAAAATCTAAGAGATATGCCCACTTGTCAGGATGTGGTTTTAATTTCTCTTAGATGTAGTTCACCGACCAATTTCTAAATATTTGAGTTATTATATTGGTCTCATGTCTATGAACTCAAGGCCCATGTATACTATAATATATTTAGTGGGAGGAACATTTATTTTATTCCTATCAACAGATTAAGGTGATCTCACATGAAAAACACGGTACGTTTTGAAGCCTTATTAGTTATTATATCTATTTGACATCAGTTTGTTTAGATTTGTTAATCTTGAATATCTTGTTGATTGTATTTAATCATTTAATTGGTGACCACTGAATTAATGGTCAAGATGAGAGTGATTACGTAGTTGAAATTGGACGTGGTTTTCGAGTCAAACCGCAACTACTTTTTTTTGTACACCCCTACCCATGGTACAAAAGAAGGCCAGCAAACAACCGCAGCCAAAAAATTTGGTCTTCTACATGAAAAAAAAAAAAAACTGACCCGAACCCGACTCGTGACCCGTTGACCCGTGACCCGTTGAACCCGTGACACAAACGGGTCGGGTTCGGGTGGGTTTTCACCCACAAAAATTTAGACGGGTCGGGTCGGGTTTCGACCCGTGAACACCACTATTAACTGTGCTTTTCTTACACCCACGTGACCCACTCCATGCGTATATATTCCCCATATTTCTTTCCATTTTTTTTCTCTCATTGGCCAATCAATCAATCAATCAGTCCGTACACACTTCAGTCTTTTAAGGAAGTTGAGGGAGATAATCACACGATCAACAACTTCAATTGGTGAACCTGCTATTAAGACGAACACTCCTGGACGCCCCTCCTCGAAAAAAAAAGTTGCAACAAATACTCATGTTAATCCGTCTGCATTAGAGTTCGTTGAATCTGATCCCTTCATTCTCGGGAACCAAGTAGAAACAGTTATTCGTTTGGAGGCCCCGACTCGAATGACAGTGAAGGCATATCAACTGGTGCTAATACGGATACATTTGAGTTTGTTCAGCCAATATTATCCAGTTTCAGGAACCAGCGAGACACAGTTGCTCTTTTATTTACAACCACTCTGTACATGCCTATGTTCGTCAATTTTCACCTATACTGCATCCTTACATTATGCATGTACAAGACATAAAATCTGATGGAAATTGCAGATTTCGGGCGATAGCTGGTCTTCACGAAGATGCATGGGCAACTATCCGGTATAACTTAATAGAAGAGTTGCACACATTCAGGACACAGTATGTTGCAATATTTAATAGTGATCAGTGGACTCGTGTTTACAACTCACTAAACTTTTTTGCAATAGATAGAGGAGCACCGATTGAGCATTGGATGACCATGCCAGACATGAGCCTCTTAATTGCTTCAAAGTTCAATGTGATATTACATGTTTTAAGTGCTGCACAGAGCTTTACGTATTTGCCACTTCGATCTACTCCACCACCGTCGTATCAACATGTTGCTATCGCTATCGGGTACGTAAATAACTATCATTACGTCCAGGTTGCATTGACAGATGGTTACCCGATGCCTCCCATTATGCCTCAATGGGTTCACTTCCGGCATGTTTGTGCAGCTGCATGAGCTACCCCGTATGCGGAGCGAATTAATGCGTTCATGCAGTATACGCATTCTAGGTTTCCTTTTAAAACCATTGTGTTGAAAGATTAGGAATGTAACATGTGTTAATATATTTGAATAAATTTGTTTTAAACGTGATCAGTGGTAGAAGTGGAACCATGCTTTCATACTAGTCACGGATCTACAATATGATTAATGGCAGAACCACAGCCAGGCCCCGGGGGGGGGGGGCAAATCAATTTCACTAACTCGTGAAATCAAGCCATAAAAGATAAATTTTTCAGTAATTTTTATCTTATGGGAAGAAGTGTCGACACCCTTACTTTATGGTGTTGACTCCATGGGGCTTACGCATTTCCAACCTCCGGACAGAATGATCACTCGCTCGACCCAACCTGTGGCTGGGCCGAGCGAGACTTCAATATATAAAAATAAAATAAATGTTGTCAAACTGTCGTGTCGACCCCATTTCAACTTCACTAACTCGTGAAATCAAGCCATAAAAGATAAATTTTCAGCAATTTTTATCTTATGGGAAGAAGTGTCGACACCCTTACTTTATGGTGTCGACTCCATGGGGCTTACGCATTTCCAACCTCCGGACAGAATGATCACTCGCTCGACCCAACCTGTGGCTGGGTCAGCGAGACTTCAATATATAAAAATAAAATAAATGTCAAATTGTCGTGTCGACCCCATTTCAACTTCACTAACTCGTGAAATCAAGCCATAAGAGACAAATTTTTCAGCAATTTTGATCTTATGGGAAGAAGTGTCGACACCCTTACTTTATGGTGTCGACTCCATGGGGCTTACGCATTTCCAACCTCCGGACAGAATGATCACTCGCTCAGCTCCCCCTCCCTCATGAGTGAGAAAGAAAAAAACAGTTTTATCCGATCTTATTCATCCGATCCACAAAATCTTTGGGGTATCCATTGTGATAGATAGTGGCCCACCTCATCAACGGTTTGACTTGATTAATTTTAAATCTTCAATCAACCACTTTACTTTTTTCTTTGCGACATGAAATACATTAAGAGATATAGCAACTACATATTGCGACATCAAAATGACAATTTGACTACCTTTGAAAGGCACTAAATGATAAAAAAAAAGGTCTTGGATATTTAAAACAAATTTATTCAAACATATTAACACATGTTACATTCCTAATCTTCCAACACAATGGTTTCAGAAGGAAACCTAGACCGCATATACAGACTGAACACATTAATTCGCTCCAGATACGGGGTAGCCCATGCAGCTGCACAATCATGCCTGAAGTGAACCCATTGAGGCATAATGGGAGGCATAGGGTAACCATCTGTCAATGTAACCTGGACGTAGTGATTATTATTTACATACCCGATAGCGATAGCAACATGTTGATACGACGGTGGTGGAGTAGATCGAAGTGGCAAATATGTAAAGCTCTGTGCATCACTTAAAACATGTAATATCACATTGTGATGACTCTAAGTATTTTTTTCAATTTCGCATGCTGGCTCTCGACTCTATTAGTTGTCTGGTTTCCAAAATGCAGATATCTGTCGGTCCAGGCGGATACAAACATCTCCTTATAAGGTGTCAACCATACATCCTTGAGATAATTAATCGTACCTGGAAAGTTTTGTAACACTACTTCAAGGTCCGCCAATTTGAACACATACGCATTCTCAGTTTCAGATTCCAGCAACATATTTCACATTTTGTAGAATGCATTCCAAGATTTGCTGTCTGTTTTTGATGGCCTGCACTTGCTCAAAATACTCCTATAAATGTGCCACCTACAGAGTAATTTCTTAGCATCCGGAAATACCTGGGCAGACGCATTCATCAAAGCCAAGTCTCTGTCTGTGACAATAACTCGTGGACCGGTGCATCCATCCATTGTTGACTGCAGACACCTTAAAGCCCAAGTATAATTGAACACTTTTTCTGAGTGCATGAACACAAATGCTATGCAAAATATCATATTAGTTGCATTCACGCCGACAATCTCAAGGAGAGGCATCCTATACCTGTTTGTTTAAGACACAAATATGTTAAAACTTACAGATTTTTTTAATTTTGCTAAATCAATAGAGGACACAGATATATAGAGTGGCATATCATGTACCTGTTTGTTTTATATGTTGCATCTATCAATAACACGTGCGGGAATGCAAGCCATCGCTCTAATGATCCTGGATGTGCGAAGAATAAATTTTCAAGCTCATTGGTTACAACATTTGTTCGACTTTCGAAAATGTATCCTTCACGTTGCAGGAATAACATGACGACTTGCATCTGGGTTTTACCGGCTTTCTCTGCAGTCCGGAATTTCTTGCGTGCATTGTATATGGTCTGAATGGTAGACACGTTGTTCGGATCCTGCTTCTTCAACGATGTCAAGATATCTCGTGGCTTCACATTTTTCGTAGACAGATGTTCCATCAACTGGATTTCGGATTCAGAGAGCCGACCAGGGTATGGATGTCCTTCCATATATGATGCAGGGGCATGGTTATGTGTTCCACATACCACCCTTGCCATCCAGTCATCACCTGTTTGCATTTTCACCCCTTTCACTCTGAAAGGACAATCAATTTTTTTGGTGCCTGTAATCGTTGCGGAAGTTTTCTTGCTTCTATATGTGCCACTGCGATCATATTAGAACAACAGTCTAGGACTCTTCCCAATTATGCTGGTCTCTGACCTTTTAATGACAATGATATATCCTAAATTGCGTCCAGTATTTTGAATCCAATCAATTAGAGATTGGCGGCGAATTGAATACCTGAAATATATTAATTCTGTTAGAAATTAACAACTTTTTATTAGAAATTGGCAAAATAAAACATAATTGGAATTGAGTTAATATCATGCCATGTCCGTGGAAAATTCGTTTGTGACATTTTCATCCACATTTTCGTCTTCTTGTATTATTTCGTTTATGAGAATATCATCCTGACAACAATAAACATTCACTTGGGCATCTGCAATTAATAAGAAATTATTAAAGAATTGTATATTTACCTGATCACTTGAACCACTTGACAATCGCAGATCGTTGGCCCAAATCCTTAGTTGATCCAAATTCATTTCTTCTGTTGGTATGTACACATAGGTCTGATGGAATTAAAGAGATGCACTTCCTTGACCTCTTGTCATGCAAGAGCTTGGAACTAGGGAAGACGAAGACTAATGGAAGTTGGAAACAAACAGAAGGAATTGATTTTCTTTCAACGTCCTACATTTCCTAGACGATTTTCCTGGAGGCTTTAATGCAAGTTATTCTTTATAATTTTCAATATATGATCATTTAGTTCAGGGAATATATTCCCTATTCAGTGAATATATTCCCTGAACTAGATGATTCAGGGAATATAATTCAGAGAATATATTTGGTCAAGAGTCATACATCCAATGGGAGTGGTAATTGCGTGCATCTCTGTATACGGAAGAGAATAAAAATCAATGGGAGTGGCTATGGCGTGCATCTCTGTGTACGGAAGGAAATAAAAAACTGATGGCGATTCGATTTTCTGTAGCCGGAGGTTAGGCCAGCCTTACGTCAATTTCTGTAATGAATATAGGCTGAAGTTATTTGACCCATTTTAGAAAATGGGTTGAATAATCCAATGAACCAATCCTTCACATTTTCAACAGAGTCAGCTCGTTTGCCATGAACCCTCACTTTATATTTTTATTCCTTTAGTAGTCATACAATTTCTGTCATTCAATTCCCATAATAGAAAAATTAACAAAAATCTCAGTCCTTTTTTTACAATTAATTCGTCCCTCTACATACTCTTAAATCCGTGTGCAGCACAATTCACTCAGCCATTTCTCATTCAATTCATGTCCCATCAGCCATCAGCCATCATCCAAAAGTTTTTTAACTTGTGACGTGATGTCCCCCGTCAAGCGCATGTGAGTTGCTATTTTTTGGGTTTAGGGTCACTCCTCAAGCGCATGTGAGCTGATGTCCCTCCTCATGTCCCTAAATTATAGACATAGAGGAATCCTAGGCCGTACACCCACTCTTTATAGAGTGGGTGCATAACCCATCACCCCTAATTAAACTCACCCTATCTTTATATTCTATTAGAGTACTGATTGTACTAGACAGGTACTCATGAGTGAGAAAGAAAAAAATAGTTTTGTGAGAGGTGTACTGTCATGTACGAGTTTTGGGCCCACTGACCTGATCAATAAATTCATTGGTTTGAAAAAAAAAATCTAATTGAAGTAGAATTTCCGCTGATCTCATTGGTTTGAAAAAAAAAACTCTAATTGAAGTAGTATTTCCGCTGATCTCATTGGTTTGAAAAAAAAACTCTAATTGAAGTAAAATTTGAATACACCCGAAATGCCAAAAATACATTTATTTTGTACTGTTTAAATGTTGAGCTAATTGTGGAGTTCCACTTTCTATTTATGAGACGGATAAGAATGAAAGATTCCTGTTTTTGATGAAAACAAAATTTTGTATAATGTAGGATCCTTTAGTTTCACAAACTAATGTTATTTTTTTTTAATCATCTATCGGAGCTCAGATGACCCAGATATCGTGTGACTAAATTCCAAAATCAGAGGTGACTGCAATAGGTCCAAAAAATTTCTGACTGTTGGATTCCAGATCTGCTCGCAAGGATTCCGGAGAACCAAACCGTTTGTCGATCAAAGATCGGATGCTCAAGATATCGGAGTGCGAAGTTTTGACGGTCGAAGATCACACTGCCCGTGTCAGCAGTCTGCTGACGTCGTAACTGCCTGTTGCCTGCGTCAGCACCATGCCTGCAGTTTTGGGCCTACTTAATCTGGGTCGGGTTGGGTCTTGATCTGACCCAACCTACAATGAAGTGAGATAGGTTGTGTTCCAATCTTTTTTGGCACGCGTCCCGATGACAAGAAGAAAATAGCATGCACGTGCTTCTCATCTCTATAGCTACAAAGAAAAGAAAACATAATGAAAAGTGTGAACGGCAAACCCGAGGCAGGACAATGACCTTCCCATGAGACATGCATCCCGAGGTAGACAATGACCTTCCTTCACTTTTGCTGGGGTGCTACTAAAGGCCGTACAAGGGTGGGTGCATTTACTTATTACCCTAGGATAGCATAGAGTATAGAATGGGTGTATAAATCAACACCCGAGATATTTCTGGAACCCCACTAGTTCTCAGTTGTCGCATGTGAACAGCTGGATCGATGGACCATGGGTCCAGTACGTACAAAAGTTGTACATAGATAGTCTGGATTTGACAGCTGGTCCAACTCCAAGTGGATTTAAATTGGTCGGACGACAATTGATAGAGGGTATGTCATTTGGTCTAAATCTGGCTCAAGCCTTGGACCTGTACAGATGGGCCTGGACCTAAACTTAGGTCTGATGATGTGCCAGGCACAGAATCATGTCTAGGCCTAGTGGCCTAGTGGCCACACCAACGTCATGAGTCTCAGATCCATTGGACTATTATGGCCCATTATACACATCCAACTAGATTTGATAAATATATCGCACCATGTGCACAATATGATTGAAGTAAAAACTTTCACCAGCATATCACAAGGTAACATGTTCAAGTGCTTTGGGTTTTAGGAATCCAATGGTTTGTGTTAAAGGTAGTGGGTCAACACCAACTCAAGTCAAAACCAACACAGATCCACTACAGGATCAACCAGATAATGCTCAGTCAAATGCAAACAGGTGGATCAACCTCCCTGATATTCTATGCCACCTGCCATCTACTGTTGAGCATAAAATGGGAGTAGTTGCATTTGTATCAATCATCTTTGAATGTACAGAACTAGTCTATAAAAGCTATTTCTACCAGCGCTCAATTCATTTGAAGAATGGTGAACGCCTGGTTTCTTATTTACTGCACATTCTGTAATGTCTGATTCTTCCCAATCTTTTCTATTTTAGATGGTATCAGAGCCTGTCTTGTGATTCAGACATTACATTTCTTAAAAAAAAAAAAAAAATCCTCCAATGGCGCCTTCACAATCTTCACTGCTACTCTCTGTAAACTCTCTTCACCATCTGATTAGTATCATATCAGTGAAGTTGAACTCTTCAAATGTCTCATTTGGAAGGCTCAGATTCTTCCATTAATTCAAAGCCTTGGAGTTGAAGGTCATCTCAAAAATGATCCGCCAGTTGAGGTCGTACTCAATGATAAAGATGAGACGGTGCCAAATCCAGCCTTCACATCTTGGAAAGACCGCGATCTTCTTCTTAGAAGCTGGATGACAGGTACTTTGTCTGAAGAAGCCTTATATTATATAGTTGGCTGTAATACAGCCCGAGATATTTGGAATGCACTTGAAGAAAATCTTCTCCAAGTTACTAAGGACAGAGAAGTGCAGTTGAAACAGCAGCTGCAAGACATGAGACTTGGTTCTCAATCTTTATGTGAATATTTAAAATCTTTCAAGAAGGTGGTTGATGGCTTGGCTGCAATTCACAAACCCATACCTGATGATGACAAAGTAATATACTTGTCTCGTGGGCTTGGGGAGAAGTATAATGTTCTAGTTACTTCTATGCTGTCCAAACCTCCCTTCCCATCCTATTCTCAATTTGTGACAGCAGTCCAGAGTTATGATTTGCGTGTGCAAAGTATGAATTTTGCACCTCAGCAAATTGACACAAACATGGCCTTCTACACGAATCGCCCAACTGGTGGCCGTGGCCGTGGCCGAGGCAGAGGAAATTCTAGCAATGGGTTTAACTCTAAGGGCCGTGGGTTTGCTCCAGCTAGCCAAACCAGTGGCTTCAGCATATCTAATAGTCAAAGTGGGTTCACACCTAGTAATTACAATGGGCAGCAATCAGCAGGTTCAAACCCCACCTACCGTGCTTTTGGTCACAATCAGCAACCCAACCGAGCTCAAAATTCCACCACATATGTTCCAAAAAATTCTCCAACCGTGACTCAGAATTCTACTGATGCTCCAACTGGGTTCACCAACACAAGACCCCCACTCATTTGTCAAATATGTGACCGCCGAGGTCATTCTGCTGCAAAGTGTTGGTATAGGTGGGATTATGCTTATCAAGCCCATGATGATATACCACAAGCATTGGCCGCTGCGGATGTTGACCCCACACTCTACATGGACACGGGAGCAAGTGCACATATCACTAATGATCCAGGTAATCTTACTAATTTAGTACCTTATGCTGGATCTGACAAAATTATGGTGGGGGATGGATCTTGCTTAAATATCTCTCATATCGGGGATTGTGTGAAATATAGAAATATCAAACTCAATGATGTTCTTGTAGTTCCAAAAATGAAGAAAAACCTTGTTTCTGTTTCACAATTGGCAAAAGAAAATGCATGCACATGTGAATTCACTGACTCAGATTTTGTGATCAAGGACAAAGCATCGGGCACGATTCTGGCCTCGGGGCATAAACATGGGAATCTATATGCGTTGAATAAAGCTGCTGAGATGGCTCTTTCAGCAGTCAGATCGGGTAAAGCTGCGGAAGACATATGGCATCAGAGGTTGGGTCATCCCAACTCAAGGTTCTTGAAGATTCTGAATTCTCAACATGTGATAGATGTAAATAAATGGAAGAAAATTCCAACATTATGTAGTAGTTGCCGGTTGGGCAAGAGCTGCAAGTTGTCTTTCACTTTGCGAAATAAAATAGAATCTGAACCCCTTGCTAAGATCCATAGTGATCTGTGGGGGCCGGCACCAGTTTCCTCCTTCCAAGGGATGAAGTACTATGTCGTCTTTGTGGATGATTT
This sequence comes from Litsea cubeba, assembly GCA_012931725.1. Classification (NCBI taxonomy): domain Eukaryota; kingdom Viridiplantae; phylum Streptophyta; class Magnoliopsida; order Laurales; family Lauraceae; genus Litsea; species Litsea cubeba. The sequence continues at coordinate 7,509,696 of CM022955.1, forward strand.
CAGTAGATTTTCCTGGCTATATCCACTTAAGAAGAAATCTGAATTTTTTTACTACTTTTCTAAAATTTCAAAGTTTGGTGGAAAATCAATTCTCAAGAAAAATAAAAATCTTCCAAAGTGATGGAGGGGGCGAGTTTCAATCTGCTAAATTCATTGAGCACTTGGAATAATGTGGCATCCAAAGACAAGTGTCTTGTCCTAGTACACCAGAACAAAATGGTGTTGCTGACAGGAAGCATCGACACATAGTAGAAACAGGTCTCACAATGTTGGTTCATGCTAAACTGCCTCAATTTCTGTGGGTTGAAGCCTTCCTAACTGCTGTATTTCTTATAAATCGACTCCCCTCACAAGCAATTCAAATGGAAAGTCCTTTTCACAGGCTATTCAAGAAGCATCCAGATTACTCTGTTCTCAAAGTCCTCGGGTGTAGATGTTTTCCATATCTCAGAGATCGGGCATCATCCAAGTTTGAACCAAAATCCTACCCTTCTGTATTCATTGGTTATAGCACCATTCACAAAGGATTTCGATGTTATCATCCCCCATCCAGGAAAGTGTTTTTATCCAGGCACGTTGTATTTGATGAACATGTTTTCCCTTATGCTGATCCTCGCTCTCTGTTTAGTACTTCGCAGGGAAACAATGCTGTAACCACATATGAGGAGTTTGATCAGTCGAAATATCCAGAGAAAAATGACTCACCGTCTATTCAGGGGGAGCAGACCAACACTATGGACAAGTTCATTGCACTCCCAGAGTCACAATCTGGCACATGTCCTTGCTTGGTGGATCCACCTATATCCTCTGTAAGCGATGTAGTGCATGATGCTCCGGCTTCTTGTCAGCAGTCCATAAGCCCCACATGTACTACATTACCATCTGATCATTCATTACACAATGGGGACATACTGCTACAAGGCATTAGTAGTCAAATAGAGAATGTGCATTCGATGGCAGCATCAAATTCAAATTCTGATCACCAGCCCACATGCCAAATTCAAGAGGTAGTTGACATCACACAACCTACTACAGCACTGTCAGATGAAGCCACGTTGGGCACTGTTGTGCCACCTCATTCTCCACAAGACACTACTATGCCACATATGTCTTATGAAGACACTACTATGCCATGTGTGTTTCATGAAAACAATGTGCTAGGAACTGCCACCACAAGCATGCTTTCTCCACCAGGACTTCCTCATTCAGACGGAAACAATGAGCCACAACCACTTGTCCAAATGGGTCACTCAATGACCACACGATCTCAGGATGGCACTCTAAAGCCTAACTCCAAATATTTCTCATCGGACTATACATGCTTTGCCGATGCCATCCCACCTGAGCCCAAGACTATTCAGTCTGCTCTCCAACATTCAGGTTTGCCAGTCACACCTACAGACTTTGCTGAACCAAGCTCAGTCCAGCAGGCTTTAACTCGTCCAAATTGGGTGCTTGCAATGCAAGAAGAGATTGATGCTCTAACTCAAAATCAAACATGGGTACTCGTACCCTGCACTCATAATACGAATGTTGTGGGCTCAAAATGGGTGTTTAAAACAAAGTTGAAATCAGATGGGTCTATTGATCGGTTTAAGGCTCGATTGGTGGCAAAAGGGTACAGCCAAAAAGAAGAGATTGACTATGCTGAGACATTTAGTCCGGTTGTAAAACCCACTACCATTCGAATTGTTTTAAGCCTTGCTATGGTTAAAGGTTGGCCTATTCGTCAACTCGACGTGAAAAATGCATTTCTGCATGGTTTCCTTAAGGAATCAGTTTATATGGAGCAGCCACCTGGGTTTGTTAACACCACATATCCTTCACATGTTTGTCTTCTCAAAAAGGCTATATATGGGTTGAAACAAGCACCAAGGGCCTGGTTTAACAAGTTCAGTTTTTACTTACTTCAGATTGGGTTTTTCTGCAGTCCGGCTGACCCATCTTTATTTGTCCGGCATTGTGACCAAGGCACCATACTTTTACTTCTCTATGTTGATGATATCATCGTCACTAGTGATAATCAATCCCTTCTCTCCCAGTTAATTGCGACTCTGGCTATGGAATTTGCAATGAAGGATCTTGGTTCACTTCACTATTTTCTCGGTATTGAGGTCATTCATTATGATGGTGGAATTTTTCTTACTCAAGCTAAATATGCCCTTGAAGTTTTGACAAAAACAAAAATGCTTCAATCTAAGCATGTTAACACTCCATTAGCTGTTAACCATAATCTCCATCTCGCCAAGACCTCAGACATTGATGGGACCTCATATCGCAGTATAGTTGGGGCTTTGCAGTACTTGACCCTCACAAGACCGGAGTTAACGCATGCCGTCAACTTAGTCTGTCAGTTCATGGCTACACCAAATGAGGGTCATTATGAAGCTGTGAAAAGAATTCTGCGTTATATCAAAGGGACCATAAATTATGGACTTCGAATTATTGCTCAATCTTCTCTACATCTCTATGGTTTTTCAGATGCTGACTGGGCCGGTTGCCCGCTGACTCGGCGCTCCACTACCGGTTATTGTGTGTATCTTGGTGCTAATTGCATCTCTTGGGCAGCCAAGAAACAACCAACTGTGGCCAGGTCCAGCACTGAAGCTGAATATCGAGCTCTTGCCACCACTACCGCAGAGTTGACTTGGATTTGCTACATATTACGGGATATAGGTCTCTATCTCAAGAGACCTCCTATACTTTTCTGTGATAATATGAGTGCACTCTATCTCACAGTTAATCCAGTGATACATGCTCGGACAAAGCATATTGAAATCGACTACCATTTTGTTCGTGAAAAAGTCGCGATTGGTGCACTTATGACACGCTTTGTTTCTTCTGTCAATCAACTTGCTGATGTATTCACAAAACCACTCACCAAAGATGTGTTTTATCATCTCCGGGACAAGCTAAATGTTGGAACTCCACCACCCTTTCGCTTGAGGGGGAGTGATAAAGGTAGTGGGTCAACACCAACTCAGGTCAGAACCAACACAGATCCACTACAGGATCAACCAGATAATGCTCAGTCAAATGCAAACAGGTGGATCAACCTCCCTGATATTCTATGCCACCTGTCATCTACTGTTGAGCATAAAATGGGAGTAGTTGCATTTGTATCAATCATCTTTGAATGTACAGAACTAGATCTATAAAAGCTATTTCTCACTACAACAAACTGCACTTTTCCCGACGCTATTTGCCGACGCAGTGAAAATGTGCGTCGGTAAAAGTCTCATTTCCAACGCATATTTGGACTGCGTTGGCAAAAGTCATAGAAATTGATACTTTTACCAACGCAAGTAAGACCGCGTTGGCAAAAGCTATAGTAACCACATTGGCGCCAACAAAAAATCCCCACAAAAGAGAGGAAAAGTTTTGCCAACGCGTGTTTTTCTATTGGCGACGCAATAATGCGTTGGCAATTATCTTACCTACTTGCGATGCACAGATGTGCGTTGGGAAAGATCTAATTTTTTATTCGCACCATTGCCAACGCATGAGTTGCGTCTGCAAAGCCCCATCTATGACAAACTTACCTTTTCTGACACTGTTTTCCGACGCAGTGAAAATCTGCGTTGGCAAAAGTCACAGAGAATTGCTACTTTTACCGACGCAAATAAGACCGCGTTGGCAAAAGCTGTGGAAAACATTTCCTGACACTATTTGCCGACGCAGAGAAAATATGCGTTGGCAAAAGTCACAGAGAATTGCTACTTTTACCGACGCAAATAAGACCGCGTTGGCAAAAGTTGTGGAAAACCTTTCCTGACACTATTTGCCGACGCAGTGAAAATTTACGTTGGTAAAAGTCTTATTTCCGATGCATATTTGGACTGCGTTGGCAAAAGTCACAGAGAATTGCTATTTTTTACCGACACAAGTAAGACCGCGTTGGCAAAAGTTGTGAAAAGCATGTTGGCAATTATTTTGCCTATCGGCGATGAACAGGTCTGCGTTGGGAAAGCTCTAACTTCTTATCTGCACCATTGGAAATGCACGATTTGCATCCGCAAAGCCCCATTTAGTAAATAATGGTAGTGACGGGAGTAGCGGCCCGCCGCCAAACCGCTACGAAGCGGGTGATACATAGCGGCGTAGCGGTGCGATTTGAAAAAATCGCCCAAGAAATCTGAAAATATTCCGAAAAATCCAGAAAATTGTAAAATGAAAGAATATGTGGTTCTTTTGCAAAAGTAAGTAAAAAAAAATGGGGCGTAGCGGTGCCCTCAATATATGAAGTCCTGTTTCGCTATATAAATAGAAATTAATAGTAATGCCTAGTTTTTTCACATGTATTCATGTTTCTTAGTCATATTAACTTAGAAAGTAGTGGAAAGCTAAAAAAAAAAAAAGCGAGAGCATGAAATAAAAGCATAAGACTTAAGAGTTAGGTCATTACTCAGTACTCATTAGTGAACATTGAACAATGGAGAATAATTAAACAGGTTTAACTATATCTTTACTACTATACCATTCCAAACATAATTAAACAGGTTTAATATTATATCTAGTGAGTTATGTCAATAATAGACATCCAAGCACAAAAAGGGAAAGACTGCCAGCAAAAGAGTCCTAGCTATCATGGTCAAGTAGTATTCTTTTGTCATAATGATTACCACTTCTTTAAAACATGCACTCCACGAAGGGGGTCCGGGGGTATCCCCCGGCGGCGAACATAAGCGGACCCGCTAAAAGTTAAAAATTATATATTTAGAAAACCCTAACTTTATAAATAAGTTTTTCGTTCCCCTCGTTTTTCCTCTCTCTGTATATCTTTTGTTTCCCTCATTTTTTTCTCTCTATCTCTATCCTCTACGGTTTCGAATAACCAAACCAAACCAAACCAAGCCTTTTCCCACTAGGTGGGGTCGGCTATATGGATTTGACGACGCCAATCAAATCTGTTTAGGGCCATGTCCTCCGTTAGATCCATGTAGGCAAGATCATGTTTAATAGTTTCTTTCCAACTTCTCTTCTCCCTCTCCCTCTCCTACTCTTGGCAAACTCCATGCTTACACACCTTTTAACAGGTGCCTCTGTTGGACGCCTTCTAACATGGCCGAACCATCTCAGTCGATTTCTCTCATTTTATCTCCAATCGGTACTATTCCTACTATGCCCCTAATCTCCTCATTCCTAATCCTATCTCTCCTTGTGATCCCGCACATCCATCTTAGCATTCTCATCTCCGCAACTTCCATCTTCTTGACATGATTATGCTTTACTGCCCAACACTCTGATCCATATAACAACACTGGCCGTACCGCCACCTTATAATACTTTCCTTTAACCTTGAGGGGGACTTTCCGATCACACAAGACCCCCGAAGCACTCATCCATTTGGTCCACCCGGCTTGGATCCTGTGACTTACATCAGTATCAATCCCTCCATCCTGTTGCACCATAGATCCAAGGTACCTAAAGTTTTCTTTTTCTACTATCTTTTGTGTGCCCAAACTTACTTCTATGTTACCAGGTGTCCTACTTTGACTAAACTTGCATTCCATATATTCCGTTTTGCATCGACTTAGCCTAAACCCTTTTGTCTCTAATGTTTTCCGCCACAATTCAAGTTTAGCATTCACTCCTTCTCTCGTCTCATCCACTAAAACAATGTCATCTGCAAATAACATACACCACGGCACCTCATCCTGGATATGTCTTGTAATCTCATCCATAACTAGGGCAAACAAGTACGGGCTTAACGCTGAGCCTTGGTGTAGACCAATCGTGATAGGAAACTCCTTAGTTTCGCCGCCAGTCGTCCTTATAGATGTCACGACTCTATCATACATATCCTTTATTGCCTCAATATAAGCGACACAAACTCTTTTCTTTTCCAGAACTTTCCAAAGAATCTCCCTAGGAACCCGGTCATAGGCCTTCTCCAAGTCAATGAACACCATATGTAAATCTCTCTTACCTTCTCTATACTGTTCCATTAACCTCCTCAGGAGAAAGATAGCCTCCATGGTTGATCTCCCAGGCATGAAACCAAATTGATTCTCTGAAATATTTGTTGTTCTTCTTAGTCTTCTCTCAATAACTCTCTCCCATAATTTCATCGTATGGCTCATCAATTTAATCCCGCGGTAGTTCGCACAGTTCTGAATATCTCCTTTGTTCAATAAAAATTATATTTTTTGGAAATTTTTTTTTTCAAATTTCCCCCTTTTTTCCCTCTTCTCCCGCCAAACAAGATCCCCATTGTTATCTCTCTCTCTTGCCCTTCTCTCACTTTCTCTCCGCTCTCACTCTCGCCCTCTCTACTCTCGGTCTCTGCTCACTCTCGGTCTCTATGCTCTCTGCTATTTCTCTCTCTTGATCGGAACGGGAAACGGTGCGGCGATCTCCATCTCGCTCTTTCTCTCTGCTATTTCTCTCTCTCGATCGGAACGGGAAACGGTGCGGCGATCTCCGTCTCGATCTTCTCTCTGCTATTTCTCTCTCTATCGAAACGGGAAACGGTTCAGTGATCTCCATCTCGCTCTTTCTCTCTGCTATTTCTCTCTCTCTCTCTCTCTCTCTCTCTCTCTCGATCGGTCGAGATTAGTGGGCCACTCTCCATCTCGCTCTTTCTCTCTGCACTCTCTCTTTGTTCTCTCTCTCGAGCGCTCTCTCGATCTGCTTTCTCTCTCTCACTCTCTCTCTCTGCCCGAACCGACCGTCGCTCGAAGGGAAACTACCTCTCTCTCGCCGCTACCCCTGCTCGGTTAGAGAATCTGTCGTTGCTGCCTCTGCATCTCTCCCCACTCTGCAGGTAATGTCTCATTCTCATTACAGGGCTGGGTTTCAGTCTGCAAAAGCCTCAAAACATTCCTTTTTCATCTTCCCCCCTCCATTTAGAAAGGGGAAATAAACGCCACGACTCATCTTCTCCTCTCTCTTCTGCCAAAACCCCAATCATTCTCTCTCCAAAACTTGCCCTTTTCTTCTTGTGACCTTGAATTGATTTCGACATCTGGGTCTTGCTCGTTTCATCAGACCATGGATTCTCAGATCCTAGTGGCTCTTTTTCTTTCTCTTGTTGGGGGACTGAGCACTTTGATTGGTATATGTGTTGCATTGTGAATTTCTATCATTTATTTTAACTTCATGCAGTGATTATTGGATTCTTTCTTTAAAATTCAACCAAATGGGTGTTGATTATCATATGGGTTATGGTTGTTTCAGCTGTTGATTGCATGTTTCTGTCTGTTTTGCGCGATTTATTGTGCTTCAAGATATATGAACTTGACCTGATTGTTTTGATGGTTTTGATTCCTTTTTCTTTTTTATTTTTTGGGTTGATTATTGCTTGTGATTAGTTAATTTTCTCATGAAATGATTTTAGGTTTTGTAAATTTTCTCATGAATTGAGTTAGATTTTGCAACCCCCCTCCCTCCATTTTTTTTATTCTGTTATGTTATGCTCACAGAATAATACCATAGGGGGTTTCTGTGGAGGCACTTTGGTGCTAGATTGAAAGGTGGATGATGCCCAAGTTTGATTTTATGTTTCAATAATTAACACAATCTGTAGTGTTTGAAAGATGACAGGGTGTGAAAATGGGTTTGGTGGTGGTTGTGAGGTGTCTCGAAGGTGAATGAGATATGGGATGATAAGGAAAAGTTGATGGAAGAGAGAAGGTGATACGGAAAGAGGAGCCAGATTTTGGAATATAGTGAGAGGGATTCATTTGGATGCATTTGAAATGGGTTTTTCTTTATAAGAAGGAAGCTCTAAAATTTGATTCCATGTGTATCTAGTTCTTAGCTCTGTAACATTACTATCCATCCCATTGTAAGGTAGATAGACAGTCCTGTCCAATTCAATTCAACAGGAATGAGTAACAATGAGATTCTGGGGTTCGCGGTATAGATGTTGAAGTAGTTCTTTCTTATCCAAAAAGAGCTTCTGGAGTCTGTTTGTGATTGGACTGAATTGGGTTTAGTGGGGGGACCTGTTTGGGTGTGTTTGGGATGGCAGAGAAGGAAGAACCATTGTTGAAGAAGCTGTATTATGAGAACTGCCCTGGTTGTAGAGTAGAAAAAATCAATGAGACCCAAGAAGGACTTCCTATCAAGAATTTCTTTTAAGGACTTCCTATCAAGAATTTCTTTTATGCTTGGGCTGTGGTGTTGACTGCTGGTAAGAACTCTTTCTAGTATCAATTCTAGTCACTCGTATAGTTGCCATGTTTTCTTTCTTAGTGTTCTAGCAGGTGAGGTTGATTGGAATTCAAGATGCTTAATTGTGATGATGCTAACTATCTGCTTTTATGGACTGAAAATACATATGTAACCACAAATTATTTTGGTCAGTAGGACTTTGGATAATCTGATCATTGTACCTTCTGCAGTGGCCAGCCTATGACTAATGGGTTCAAAATAGATGGAACAGATAGATACAAATATAGATGTTCATGCAATCTTGTGGTTCTTTCCAGTGAATGGAAATTTTTAATGGTTTTGATTATAGTATAAGGTTTTAGGAGTAAGACTCATGTTGAATGTTTAGGTTGAGTGCTAAAAATGGTTCTAATGTATATTTAAGGGAGGTGCTTTATTTTACACTGAGATGTTCTGTTAAATATAATTAAGATGTTTGTTATCATTAACCAGATTTAGAGTTGCAAATTTAGTTGGTTTTTCACCTTTCATAAAAGGAAAAGAATTGTTAACAGACCACTAAAAGATCTGAATCTTGTGAGATGGCTAGAATTTTTCAAAGCTTTTTAAATGGGCTTTGGCTTGGTTTTGTCCTTTATGCAGCTAACAAAGTGATTGCCCTGTCCTTCAATCAACTTCATGGATTTTAAAGCAAATTTTACTTGATGAATATTCAGATTTTTCTAATTTTATACAATGAATTTCTGTGGAAAAAATTGGTTATGGTAAAGTTTTGGTGGTTCTGATTGTGGAACTCACGTAGACCCATTACCACAGAGAAAAACTACTGCACCATGAGAATTGCCTGCCACTGTGCCACAGAATTGTTGGTTGTGGTATGTTTATATGGTATTTTTGGGTTGTTGGGGTGCCTTTGAATGTACCCAAGATAGCAAGTGTCTGGAACAGTTTTTTTCAGAGAAGATTATTGGCAATTCCTCTTTGCATTTGAAAATTGAAATAGCACAAAAATAAGAAACCACATTTTTTCCTTCTTTCACAACCAACTCAGTAATGGTGTGATCACTGATATTTATTCGGCATAAAAAAGGTAACAGCCCCACATCTAATGGTGTCTCTAATTTCTGTGCTGCCTCAAAGCAGAAGCAGAATGGTTAACCAATTGTTCTGCCAGATTATCCACACCAATTGCAACTTTAGGATATACAAGCATACACTTTGATTGTAAGTTTGTTGAGGGCGAGTCAATGAACTGCATTTTTTGCATTTCTTAGCTACTTAATTGGTTGGCAAATATAAAAAAAATTAGATGTCATTAATTTTTACTGTGACATGGCGAACACTGGCACTTACTGGTAATTTTGTCGTATTCACTGTAATTTTGATTAGAAAAGTAATCTAATGCCTAATGAACGGTGGGATGGATGCACTCCAACTTGAGATGGATTGGATGTTTTGGTGAAATTTGTGGGTTATCCAATCCACTATATCTTTGACTCATTATCAAACAATTAACAGAAAAGGAAATATTAAAAAAATATACAGAACTGCATAATATTGGAAATGCATTTACCTTTTTTCATCCCCCAAATCAATTTGTAACATTCAGATGGGAGTGAAATGGATGAATATTTAAGTTCATCAGAAACAGTTCCCATCCATAATCTTTCTTTGGGCATTCAGACATCCCTAAATCTACAGAGTAAGAGGTGGTTAAAATAAGATAATGAAAGATGATTTATCTTAATTGAGTGCTGACCTAAGGGGTCTTCTTGAAGGACTTATCCCATGTGTGGTGCTTCTTCTGGGCCTGTTCTTTGTTCCTGAGTCTCCAAGATGGCTGGTAAGTTCTCATTGTACTGAAAATCAATTTTCTTGCTGTACTGGAAATTTAAGATAACTATAAGACCAATTCATGAAGAATTCATGCTGTTATTCAGGCTAAGGTTGGCTGTGAAAAAGAGTTCAAAGCTTCATTACAGAAGCTTTGTGGCAAGGATGCTGATATTTCTAAAGAAGCAGCTGAAATCCAGGTTCTTGCTTCAATGAAAACCATCCATAGTACACTTGGGAATGAAAAGTTAAGAAGAAAAAAGAAAAAAATAATCACAACATGGATCGTTTATAATGTTTGAATGTTGCTGTGCAGGATTATGTTGGAATGGACATATGAAAGTCATGTAGCTGTCCCGAACATGGTTGGGTCAAGGTTCTAATGATGATGATAATATGTCAGGAGTGTTTTTCTGGGTGTAAAAAAATACTTAGGCCATTGATGCTGAAAATGGAATGAAAACTCTTGTGTTCTGATGTTAGATCTCAAAATCCTCGTGTAGGAAGTTTATTAAACTTGTATCTGATGGTGTTCGTTTTTTGTTTTGTAGATTGGTTTTGGATTTTATCGTGCTGGCTGCAGACTCTTAGCGATCTACCTTATTTATTTTGGTCACAGACATTTGTGGATGTTAGAATCTTTTGAAAATGATGAAGTTGTAATATTTGTATATTTTAGAGATTTGTGGGTTTATTTTGGTTTATGGATGTCGGATATTTGGTTGTAGATATTTTTTTGGAATTATTGATGAATCTATTTTAAATTGGTTTGTGCATTAAGTTTGTTGGTTTGAACATTATTCAGATTTTTATTTGTGGTATATATACAGGGAAAAACACAAATATATATATTTTTAAAAAAATAATATTTCCCGACGCACCAGTGCGTGTTGCAAAAAAGAAAAAGTATTACAACCTTTCCCGACGTGATATGTGCGTCGACCTCCCAACGCATTAGTAGTGTTGCCCATTACCGGGAATTCCCAACGCACTGCCAGCGTTGGCCATTACTATGAATTCCCAACGCACTGCCAGCGTCGTCCATTACTATGAATTCCCAACGCACTACAAGCGTCGACGATTACTATGAATTCCCAATGCATTGCCAGCGTCGGCCATTACTGTGAATTCCCAACGCACTACCAGCATCGGCCATTACTATGAATTCCCAACGCATTGCCAGCGTCGGCATTTATTTTGCCGACGCCGGTATTGCGTGGGCAAATATGGTTTTCGAATCAGGAAAACAGTACTTTTTGCCGACGCACATCTTTTTGCCGACGTATTGGACGACGCTGCAGTGCGTTGGTAATTGTACAGGGATCTACCGACGCAGTTAAAATAGCGTCGGCTATGGATTTGGCTACACATAGTTGCTGATGCGCGGCCGACACACTGAAATACATTGGAAAATCCTTTGCCGATGCAAAACCTACATTTCCAGACGCGGTGACTGCGTTGGCAAAAACTGTATTTTGTTGTAGTGTCTACCAGCGCTCAATTCATTTGAAGAATGGTGAACGCCTGGTTTCTTATTTACTGCACATTCTGTAATGTCTGATTCTTCCCAATCTTTTATATTTTAGATTGGACTTTGGATGTCCATGGACCTACAAAATACCTTAGAGTTTATGTTTAATTTTTCTCTTATAAATCCCTAAAATATACAAAATCCTATTTTTTTGGGCTTTGTTTCCAATGAGGAGGTCCGTTGGAGTTGCATCCAAGTAGGCATTGGAATTTGGAAATGTGACTTAGAATGTCATTAAGGATCCAGACCATAGAAATGTAGAGTATACCGATCATTTACTGATGTGATGACTACTATTGACCTTTCTAGAGGCTACTTTTATTTGGATTTACGAACGCGCCAACAGTGTTCCTGGCCTTAATGAATAAGATCTCCGCGCCGTTTTTGGATCAGTTTAGGGTAGTTTTCATTGTTGATATATTGGTATATTCAAAGTCCGGAGAGGATCACGAGCAGAATCTGAGAACATCGATCCTTGCAATTTTTTAGGGATACCTAGCTCTATGCGAAACTAAACAAGTGTAAATTTTAGTTAGAGCAAGTCCCTTTTTTGGGGCGCCACATCATTTTGAAAGACAATTTATCAGTCGATCCGGCCAAAATTGAGACAGTTGTGAACTGGGAAAGACAGAAAAATGTACTAGATGAGGTTAGAAGTTTTATGGGATTAGCAGGCTACTACAAACAATTTGCGCAAGGATTTTCAATAATTGCAGCACCGTTAACTAAGTTGACCCGAAAGAGCGTGTCAGATGTATGGACATATCAATTTGAAAACAACTTTCAAGTTCTTAAAAAGAAGTTAACCATAGCTCCAATCCTCACTCTACCTTCAGGAAGTGATGGTTTCGCAGTGTTCACAAATGCTTCGAACGTTGGATTAGGTTGTGTTTTGATGCAAAATGACAGAGTCGTCTTTTATGGATTGAGTCAACTGAAAGATCATGAGAAGAATTACGCAACACAGGATCTAGAATTAGCAGTAGTTGTCTTCGGGTTGATAACTACCTTTGAACCACACAACAAAAAGCTTGTCCATGGCCAGCCCATTTAGTTATTGGGCCTATTATTATATTATATATAAAAGGTACTTATTTCAAATTCCTTCTAATTACTTTTGACCGGACACAATAGATTTTGACTCTCCTTTCTTCTATTTATGAGACACCTTGATTTTCTTTAATTCTAATAAATATTCCGTTAGAACCTCTTCTTGCAACTCTTGGCACTATGGAGGGCCATGCTTACTTAATGCAGTTTTCATAATTTAATATCTTTTAAGTGCGCCATTCATTATCATCATAATTATATATATATATATATATATTTTTGCTTTAAGGATAATTGTATAAAAGAGAAAGAAAGGCAGAAACAGAGGAAGGGAATTTACATGGGTCTAATAGAGACCCCAAAAATAGCTCAAAGCTGAAAGGAGAAAACGAAAAGAAAAGAGGGAGAATGGGCCTTTTGAATAGATCTTCGGAAGATAAGGAGGCCAGGTGGACTTGAAGGAGATGACCTGAAGAAGAAGGATCTTCGCTTGATCATGCCAGGAGAGAAGCGAAAATCCAAAAGGAGGAAAAAGTTGAGTTTGAAGCAGATTACCGAAATCTGCTTTCTTGAAGAGAAGAGAGAGGGTATAGCTGATTTGCACTGATCGTTATGATTAGCTCTAATTGGATATTAACGCTGGCAAACTGAAATTTGTGAGCGATTGAACCTTGATCGGACTGAACTGCAATAGTAGAGACAATTGGACTGCTAAGAGAAGACATCCGGCGAAGCTGGAATTGCAGACCCTGATCTGGAGAAGAAGCTGGTAGATTGCAACTGAGGAACTCCCAAAGCTGAGTCACCCAACTGGGATTCTAAGGAAGAGGATGATAGATCTGAGTTGATGACTGTTGAATGGCTTTGAGATTTTCCCCAAAGAGAAGAAGAGGAATTCCTGGAGTTGCTGCTGAATTGAGGAGAAGGGGATCTTCCTATCTTCAAAGGTAGCTTTATTCCTTGCCTTCCATAGAAAATAGATTACATTAATGATGATGGTTGGCCATCTGTTTTTTGCCAGCTGGATCATTCCTTCTTGTGAGAGTTTCCCAGATTGAAGAGGCAGTGAAAGACGTAGGGACGGGTGTGTTGGCTAAATGGCAAAGCCACTTCCAGAGAGCTTTGGCTTGGTCACACTTGAAGAAGAGGTAATCTGAGGAATCTTCTTCTTGGCAGCAGATGTTGCATCTAGAGGCTAAAGAGAATCCCAGTCTCTTCAGGTGAATTTCTGTTGGGGTCTTGTTGTGCATTAAACGCTAATTATAGGCCCACCTAATAATGAAGCAATTGCTAACATACGTTTTCTCTGCATTTCTCACACTTAATACAATTTAATTTTAGTAACTTAATAACCTCTAATTACTATCCTCTATCCAATAGCAATAAAATCTCATTATTTCAATACCATTTCCTAATTGTTTGCCAAATGATAAGCTTTTCGTTGCTTGGCACTAATATCATTATTCTAATTGATTTTGACTACACGGAATATATTGCAAGTTTTTATATGTCAACCAAGTTTGGGTTAGGTTTAGGTTTGGGCATGTGCATCACCTCCACGAAGTTTGTCCCGGTATATAAAAGCGTAAGGTGTGGTGGAATTGCCCGTGTAATTTATCCGAAACTGTTCGTTTCTGAAATATTTGGGATCTCCAATGCTAAAAGGGTAATGAATAAAAATATCTCTACGTTTCTCTTGGCATATTTTTGCACTTTTTATACATTCTGCAGCTACTACTGCTAGGAACCGATAAATACAAAGCCATCTCTCTCTTTCCCTTCAGATACAACTTACTTGAGTTAGATCAGTAGTGGAATGAAGGAGTCAAAAGAAGACCTACCGGTATGGTGTCCTTTGAAAAGTCCATAGAAAATTCGCTTTGTAAAAAGGCAAGAGCGGACCCAGAATTTTTATTTAGGTGGGGGCGATTATTTACCATTTAGACATATGTGCTTAGGACATGGGGCGATTGTGTAGTGTTTAGACGAATATTAATCGGGGGCCATTTAAATTAATGAAGAATTTAAAACCAACCTGTCATCAAAGCCTGGGTCCGCCCCTGTTAAAAAGGATTTATATAGTTTTCGGATGAATATATTTATAAGGAATCTATATTTACATGCATATATAATAATGGGGAGCCGACTAACTGAACGTGACTTTGAACGAGATTTGACTTTGAACTTTCCTTCGTTCGCGTTCGAATGCGAACCACGTATTCATACATGGAGCTCGCTTCTTTGGACGCCATGTCATTCCTTGACTAACACATCACTTTCGAGTTTGAACTATTCTTCATACGGGTTCATACGTGGAACAAGAAAGTTCTGTTGGTCCCTGTTGAAACTTGGACTTATATGTTCGGATAGTAACATCGACGTGGAAATTAAAAACAAAGAAGAAAAAAAAAACTATTTTACATAATTAAGAGCTTTCTAAAGACCAAGCACTCCAATAATTTTACTTGGTGCATCTGAATGACAGGGTTTGCAAATGCTCATAGGGATTAATTCAAAAAATGTTTAATATTGAGTGTTCGCTGGCTCAGGAGCAAAGGCAGCAAAGGCTCATGGACCGGTATGAGATATGCTGAATTAAAAAAAAAAAAGAAGAGTGTTTTTAAACATGATACAAATTTTCTTAATGCATACAAATGGGACCTCTGCTTATGATCTAACTGCTACTATGATAGGCTCAACTGTTGAGGGGCCATGAAGATAAAAGTTTTATCTTATTTATTTTGATCGGTGCTCTATTATCGGATTGTAAGAATCCAAATAAGAACAGATAATAACCTCTTTACCTTTCTCCACTCCGATCGCTTTTTCACCTTCTACCTCAACTTTTAAAAATCTTTAATCCTCTCTGCCTCTTCCACTCTATCATTTGTGTGCATTTATTCATAGGAATCCATGACCAAGCAAATGGGAGAGTCAATCAAGTGACCCACAAGCAAGATTTGTCATAATATATGAGACTCAACGCTTTTTAGTATTTGCAAGGACTCACTAGACCCGACCCATAACCATCCCAAGTCAAAAAAAAAAAAAAAGTCTCTTGATAATTAAATAAGTTGATATCTATAACTGATAGGTTCGTGTATCTTATAATCTGGGTTTAGGGCCTGTTTAGATGCACAAGAAAACACAAGAAAAATAATCTTTTATAGAATATAATCTTCCATTTTCTAAAAAAGAGAATCCTGCGCGTTTGGTAACAAAAAAAAAACTTGAAGAAAATATTATATTCTTTCAAAAAACTCAATATTTTCTCATAAAGCTCCCCCATGTAGAAAACTTTCTACAAGATAAGAATATTTCAAAATGACGATTACAAAGTAGTAGAGTAAAGTAAAGACTTTCAAATCCATCATGATGTTATATATATGGTAAAGTAAAGTAAAAGCAAATGTCATAGCATGATAAAGGTGGAGTAAAGTAAAGGTGGGATGAAATATTTGGTACAGTAAAGTGGGAAGGAATGGTAAAGTATTTTTTTTTTATTCAACTTTACTTTATCATATTTATCGTAGTTTTATATGGTAAGTAAAAGTGACTTGTTTATAGGTGTGGTAAAATAAAAACAAATATTGATGTCATATCATAGTAAAGGTGAGGTAAAGTAAGGTGAAATGAAGTATGTGGTAAAACAAAGTGGGAGAGAGAGCTGTAAAGTAGTTATACGTTTTTTGTATTGACTTTACTTTATTATACTTTACTATAGTTTTATGTGATAAAAGAAAAACAACTTAAGGTAAAAACATCGTAGTTGAACTTTACTATACCACACTACTTTTATATTCAGATGTGGTAAATTACATTTAAATTAAAAATTTATTCTAATAATGTAATTTACTTTAATTATAGCACCTTCCAAACAACTTAATTTAAAATCTGTAAGATTCTTCAAAAATTGTCAAGCAACAAAAATATTGTAATATTATAATATTACATTATTCTATTCTATAGTATTTTATTCTTGCAATAATTAAATCTGTAAATATTTTATTCTGTATACATCCAAACGGGCCCTTAGTAGGTTCATAAAAAAATTGCTAAAAGCCCCCCCCCCCCCCCCCCCCCCCCCAAAAAAAAAAAAAAAAAAAAAAGCTCCAGAACTGGGGTTTTAAAACTAAATCCAAAATTATATTATTTGCTCAAGTTTAAAAGAATCAGTATACTTTATCATACTTGATACACGCTCACCATGAGTGCACTTAGTTTAAAAGCATCTGGATCCCCGATCATGGTCAGTGCGGTGTGCCACCGCCACATCAACATAGGGTGAGTGTGAATCAAAAGCAATAGTCATGTGCACTTATGTCGACGGGGCATTGTGATCCCTGATACTGAGAGCGATGGGTTTTTGGAGACTTGAGGTGTGGCGATTACTTTATTAGGATGGGGCATAGGCTATATGGCCCATGCAACTTTTAACATTTTTTCAATCAGTATAATGTATAAGGTCCGCCACTGGTGATTGGTGTACTTACAACCAATAAGAATTTGTATCCCTTGTTTCCGTGAAATAGGGTGATATTATTGGTATAAAGTTTCTTCTCTTTTTTCTCTTTCAATAGCACATGTTGATAGGATGAAACAGTATTTCCGTGTTTCATAGCGATTGGGACTTGTGGAGGGGCTATTATTTTGGATGTTCTTTGGGGGTGATGTGAACACACGATTTCAACTGTATCTGCCACCTTTGTTCCAAGCCTGCCGGATCTCACTATCCCCTACAGAAAATAGAGTCATACTCAACTCTCATACCTTTTGAAACAACACAGGCCTTACCCACTATAGAAGCTAGCTATTGAAGTGGAGGTAGCCATATGTACTTAAGCCCAAATCGATTAGAAGCCCTTGTATTCCAAATGTTCTTTGGTGTGACGGACTCACCAGATTTCAATCGGATCTGTTACCTTGAGCCATCCCGCCAAATCTCACACGATAGGTAAGGGCGGTGGTGATAAAAATCATTGGTATGAATGAGATGGAGTGTGTGTACCAATTTATTGTTCGCCATGACATGATTTGCAGTCAAGGTGCATCTGTCAGAATACTTATGGGCAGGAGAAGGTTTGGGGGTAGGTGTCTGGCCCTATGTATCTTTCGAAGAAAAAAGCAAAGACCTTTTAAAAATGGGAGGGCCTATGTTGTACATTATTTTAAAGACTTAATAATAAATTTTGGCATACTTTAAAAAGACAAAAGAAAGATATCTCATATTGATAATCAAGTAAGAGTAACTCTATAAGCTCTCTAGTAAGCAACAAGATGTGCTTTTTGGATGCTAAATAGAAAGCCTGTACCAGACCAAGTTTAGAAGTCTTTTAACGCTTGTCCTCTTGCTAGCTGCGAGTAGCTAATTGGGTTATAGAATTGTGCTAATAATACCAATATCACCATAACCTGTTCAAGTATCAATTAGACCAAATGCCCACTTATGATGACTAGAAAGAGAATTAGAGGATGCCACGTGGCTAATTGTCACGACCCGAACCCGAAATTTAATCAATTCGAGTTAACCAGCGTCGAAACCATATTTACTCCCGTGAATTTTAACACGTAAAACTCACAAGGGATACAGATACACATTATGCGGAATATAAACCAATATTTACATTGATCTCAAAATTCGTTTACATCAAGGTCATGATTATCACTTGCATACCAAAACAATGCAAGGATCTCAAAAGTACATATACAATAGTTTTCATTTCAATATACAGAATTTATAACAAAATTTTTAAAATACAAAACACATAAGTGTCATCACTTTCACTCCACTAATCCTCCTGGAGGAACCGGATTGGTCTCCTCCGATGTCTGCGCGGTCGCATTAGTGGCAGGGGTAGCTGAGCCTGTAATGTCATCATAATACTGGTGAATTCGACAATTCAGCAAAGTATAAACGGTGTTTATGATCATACATGCTACTTGTAAAACAGTAAACAATATTCAGTTCATAATCTTATAAACAAGTCAATAAGGATCTTATTCATCCTTGACATTGATAACTTGGCAACTAACATAATATTTCCATAATAATCAAATCAAGTGCCATCTTCCTTAAAGGAAGGATTACCATCTCCGTAAACAAGGAGATATGACCATCTTCTCAATAGAAGAATAATATGTGGGATTATCAGTGTCCGGGTCAGGAACTACTGACATCACCAGGGAGTTCCGGAACACTCCACAAATATGCTGCAGACAGTATCAAGATCAGCCCAATGAGCATGTAGAAATCATTATGTAGTGCCATGCCAATTCACATATAATTCATGTACAATGTAAGTCTTTAAAGTCGATTACAATGAGCGGTTACGAGTTCATCAGTTTCAGTTAATTCAATTCAAATGAATACCAACCAAATGAGTGTATATCTAGGTCATTTAATGTACACGTGTTATGTTTGATAGACATTATAGTTCTTATGGAAAGTTGCACATTAAAGACCCGTACTTAACCCTTACTGGCGGTATAAAGGTACAAACAGCCTTGAATAAATAGGCTTTATCTTTTGAATTGCAGACCTAAAGTCTGAAAATACATCATTTTGATGCACTGTCGGTTCACTCATCGGTTGACCTGTCGGTCGACCGAGATGTGCTTTTCGGCTGACCGATGGGTATCGGTCAAGTTGACGGTTCGAAAACCAGAGGCGAATCCTCTGTTTCAGTTGCTGTGTCGGTTCAGTCTTCGGTTGACCGAAGATGTTCGTCGGTTGACCGACATGATCGGTCAGGTCTCGGTTCGAAAACCAGAGACGATGTTTTCCATGTATTTTACACTATCGGTCAGCTCGTCGGTTAGCCACTCGTCGGCTGACCGAGCTTACCCAGAAGCGAGATACAGAATTCACACACGAATTCTGCTATGTCCAACTTTCTGTGAACCTGCACCAAAACTTTTGGAACCTCCTGTTCCCTTCTCCATACATCATTTAAACACAATTCACACTTCTATTCCATAACACATCACTCAATCAATTCCATTCAAGTTTCATACTATATCATTTAACAAATGAAAGGAAAACCTAATTCAATGGATGCAATCAACATCCAATTAACATGCAGTAGCAATTGAACCATAAAACTAATTTATACTTGCCTCTCTTTGAGTTCAATGTAAAACCCCCTTTCTTCTTAAGCTTGATGGTTATAAACCATTCCAATCTCACTTCTTTCTCCAAGCCTTATCTTCAAGAAAACCAAAGCAAGGGAGGAGGAAGATGAAAGCACAATTTCTCCTTGGTAATTCACTTGTATAAAATCTCTTCTCCCCACACTTACTCAATGACTAAGGAGAAGAACAAAAAAAGAGAACCCACTTACCAACACATACCAGATCCAGATGATGATCACAGAACGAAGAAACAAGAAGAGTATATCTTACAACCCATTTCAGCATGACCGTTCCATAGGATGAAATTGATGAAACAAAGAACCAAGAAACAAGAATTGTCAACACAGCACCCACATGCAACTTGGCTGAGAGTTCCACGTATGACACTTGGAAACCATTTGAATTGCATGTGCTGAGTACAAGACACATATACTCCTTTTTTTTTACACTTTAAACCCATTCAACATTTTTAATTACACCTAAGGTCAAACTAAGACCTCTGAGATTTATCTTAAGTCAAATGGACTGAGGTGTGTTATGACATTCGATATACTCATCGAGATACACACGATGATATCAAATTTCACCCAATTCGTCGATATACACATAATTCAATATTTACGAAAAAGTCTTCCAATTCACTAATTGGGGTCAAAACTCCAATTCATGTCTTCCAAATCATTTTATTAGGACTAATTCAATCATCTAAGACTAATTTCAGTCACAGTGATCATTAATCTCATGTAAATTAATTAATTACATCTTAATCAACGATAATCACGATTAATTAAGGTTAATCGCGTTTAACTCGGGGTGTGGTGTAACACTAATGATCTAACTTAACATAAGGGTTTTATATAAGAGGCAATTACAGCTTGTTTATCACTGCATGAGACTATTTATCATCAATCCAACCCATTCAAAATTGACATTAATCTGAATTGTACTCGCCACTAGGATTGAGTTGTTTCAATAGAAAAACTGCGAAAGATATTGTAGGTGCAGAAAATTATGACCCACAATAAGAGGGTGCCTTACAGGACTTATCCGTGAAGATGATGGTGTCTGAGATGTCTGGATGCCGTCCGAGAGCCTGAAAAGGAGTAGCAAACGGTCAGAGGACCCTGGCCTGAGCGGCGCAAGGCTCTCCGATGCCAAAGTCAGTGTATGAACTGGAACAATGGAAGGAGAGGAGGAAGAGAGACAGAGTAAGGGCTCTGTGTATGGGATGTGCGTACCTTGCATGGTGTTTTGGGGGTCTATTTATAGAGGTTTGGATCGTATCTCTGAGAGGATATTTTGGTGTGGGTCCCATGATCTGACTGGGAAGTCATGATCAGCCCACAAAGTAATAAATGCAGTCTAATCCGGCCCACTCAGCATTTAATGCCAGTCGGGTCAGCCCACATTGCATTAAATGCGTGTCTTGTTGGGCCAGATTGTGTTGGGCGCCTTTGGCGGTAGGAATACCTGCGGATCTTCCCTCGGGCCTTGCCCTGATGTGGCCTCAGCCGCTGGATGCTGCCACGTGGCGATCTGGCGAAGATAGTGGGCGGCTGGACGTCATATCTGTCCCACCAGCTCGTGACCCAATCCCTCCACGTGCCTGATGACGTGGAGGATGAGGGGTCCAAACGAAGGTTCTTTCTTGCCTCGGCTACTGTCCTGGCCTCTTCAGCCGAGGTAGCTTTAGCCGAGGTAGGGTTCTTTACTGAGATGGCATCCGGGCTGGCCTTGCCGAGATGGGATCTCTGCCGAGATGACGCCCGAAGCGGTCCAGTCCGGCGCCTGTGGCCTGGAGGTGTCCGATGTCGGCCAAGGCCTCTGCCCTGGTGGCCGGGATGGGATCGGAGCCACGTGGACGGCACGCGGATGGCACGTGAGGATGTTTAATCCCATCTGATGGCTATGATTAGCTTAATCCTGCAGCTCTGGAAATCTCCCCACACAATTGCCCCCTAGCTTCCGAGCTCGCGTAGAACGTCAGTGCCGTGAGGTCGGGAGCTACGAGCCGGGTCTATCTGGGGAGAGCCTCTCTCGGCCCTGACTCGCTGTCGCTTTGGGTGTTCGAGGTGATAAATGGCGTCCCCTATCCAATGCTGATTGACAGTTCGACGGCTCCACGTGTCGTCTCCTGGCTGGCTGTCTGTCTCCTCGAGGTCGTACGCGCCGTTTCGTCAGGGGCGCAATCAATTTTTGAAATGATTTGCGCGCCGCTTCAGGGAGGCGCAATAAATTTCCGAAATGATTCGCGCGAAATCCCAGGAGGGGGGGGCGCCCCTTGGCACGCCCGATTAGGGTTTCTGTAAAAAGGGGGAACTCTCTGCTATTTATAGGGCAGTTGAGGTCTGTTCCATCCTTCGTTTGCGATTCTGAATCAGAGACGAGCGTCAGAAGAGGGAAGGCTACTGTGAGGGAGCTTCATCCGAGAAGTGGTGCGCTGCTGAGGTTGAGCCTCCTCGCTGTCCAGCGTCTTTGTTCTGCTTCCGTAAGTTCTTTCTGCTCTGCTTCTTCTTCTGCGGGTTTCTCTGCTTTTAGACTGGGATAGGAATGGGGATTTACAACCACTGGTTAGAGAGCGAGGCAGCGATCGAGGGTTTTAGGTCAGCCTTTAGGATCCCTGCTGATGTCCAAGTCAGGGGTGCTGATCCCCATGGCTACAACCCTCGCGCCTTTCTGGGAGGCTGGATGCCTTTTCCGCTGGTGGCTGTGATAGAAGGCGGGGTCCGATTCCCCCTTCATCCGCTTCTCAGGAGATGCCTTAGTCAGTGGCGTCTCTGCCCTTGCCAACTGCTGCCGAATGCCTTCAAGATCGTGATGGGCACGGTCAAGTTGAATGAGGTCCTGGGCACCGACTTCGGCGTCTTCGATCTTGAGGACGTCTATGACATATGCAGGTCCGGGGAATCTTATTATCTCCGGGCTAAGTCAGGCCGAGACGGCTTCGTCCGATACTTGGAGGATTCGAGCAAATATGCCGGGGACGATCTTCTATATGTTTCGGGGAACTGGGAGTTTGGGGAAGCCGACACCGATAGAGGCTACCAGGTCCCCCGCCACTTCGGCACCATCCCAAGTAAACATCCTCCGTTTCTTTTCTTTTTTCATAAGTTTTCTTTTTATCCTGCCGTGCTTATGACTCTGACTGCTGCAGCTTTGAAGGAAAGGAGACGGGCAGCCAAATACATCTGGAAGAGGAACGATGCCTGGCTCCGTCTGGTGAAGCGGTACAGTGGTCACGACGGTAGGGCGGCTTGGTCGCTGCTAGGATATGAGCCGAAGTACCGCGGGTATCTGAGGGGCACCGTAGAGCCGATCCCGAGTGAAGGTGCCGGATCCGGGGCTGGTCAGGAGCGGGCCGTTCCGGAGGTCGCAGAGCCCTCGCGGGCGTCGTCTGAAGCTAGGGCAGCGTCTGGAATCCTAGTTTCCTTAGCAGCATCGAGACTACCCCAGGTCTCGGGAAGGGAATCGAGTCAATCTGCCCGATCTCCCTCGCCAGGATCCGGGATGAGGCACACCAGGCGTTTGTCCTTCGAGGATCTCGAGGCCTTGGCGCTTGGAGTGGAGGACGTCCGAGCCCCCGAGGAGCCGGTAGATTCTCCGAGGCATCCGTCTCCGAGGGCTCGGGTGGCTTCTCCTGCAGAGGTGGCGGAGGTACCCGTGCCCCCTGGCCCTGTTGACCTAGGGGTACGCTCGCCCCCAGCCGAGGTCGAGCAGGAGGAAACTCGGCCGCTGAAGATGCCGAGGACTGATGCGGGCCCTAGCTCGGCCGCTGCCTCGTTGCCGTCGGGGCCGCATTATGGGAGCCAGGCTTCATGCTCGGGCCGGGGAGGCCGATGACGGTGGAGGATAGCATTCTTCACAGGATCGATCTCCCGGTCCTCGAGGCCCTTGGGCGAGCCTGTGCCCTTCCCCGGGACATGGAGCGGCTGGATGAGTACAGCGATCAGAAGCTGATCTTGTCGATGCTGCAGTCCAACCTCGTGGTAAATCTTCATTTTCCTTTGCTAAACCCGCAATTTAGCGTCTGGCGCTCTTTGGATCTAACATGTCTTCATTTGACAGGCGGCTCAGAAGTCCATGGCCGTCGCTGATAGGATATGGAGGTACAGCGCGGACGCTGCCGAGCTGTCCGTGGAGAAGAACGGCCTGCAAGAGTCCCTGGATGCTGTGAGTCAGAAGTGGCCAAGGTAGAAGAGGAATACGCGGCGAAGCTCGAGCAGGCGAGGGAGGAAGCCGAGGCGGAGCGGACCAAGGTGGCCGAGCTCGAGGTCTCCATCTCGAAGATGGGAGACGATTACGCGGCCCTGCTTCAAACCGAGGCCAAGAGGGCGGATGAAGCCGAGGCGAAGCTTGAATCCGAGTCCAAGAGGGCGGACGAAGCCGAGGCTAAGCTCGAGTCCGAGTGTGATGCTGCCTTCGAGGATGCCAAAGTGCAGGTCACCAACCACTACAAGGAAAGGGTTCTTGTGGTGAGGGATAAGGCTTGGGCGAAAGGGTGGCTTGCCGGCATGAAGGAGGTCGGGATCTCGGAGGGCCACCGCTCCTTTCGGGAGCCGCCTCCGTACCCGCTTCCGGTGCCGAACTCTGCCCGTCCATCTGGTGAAGCCTCTGACGCCGCAGCCCGTGCAACTGACCGGTCATGACCTCGGGACTTCGGGATGTTTGCTCTTTTGCTTTGTAATTTGTAATTTCCTTCAATTTGTATTTGCTGGACAATGTAATGATTGAAACTTTAATACAAATGAAGGTTTTCTGAAATACCCGTGCTTTTCTCTTTTAAGCTTGAGTTCTTTGATTGCTTGAGTTCGGTAGAGTGCTCCCTTAAGATCTTTTTTGGTATTTGCGCTGATACTCCGTATCTTGGGTGATCTCCATTGGTATTGGCGCTGATCCTCCGTATCTTGGGTGATCTCCATTGGTATTCGCGCTGATCCTCCGTATCTTAGGTGATCTTGAATAGCAATGAATATGGTGGAGCGGCAGACGAGGGAGTCTGACGGATGTCTCCACGTGGCGCCATGATCTTGAATATCAATGAACATGATGGCGCGGCAGACGAGGGAGTCTGACGGGTGTCTCCACGTGGCGCCGTAGGGTTCGCTGGTCAATAGTCGCGCCTTCCCAACAGCGCGTGGGAGACTTCGCCCCATAACTCCTTTTGGAGTCTGAGCCTCCCTCCATCCTATAAATAGGGGGAACAGGCTCGCCATGGGAGAAGGAAGGAACATAGGAACCATGTCTGAGAGGTGCCTGAGATTACTTGATCCGGGGGAGATCCCTGCGTCGTTGGACGGTTTGCCCCCAAGGGGGGAAGGCTGTCGTGGCCTGCGCGCTCTCTGAAGGAACTCCCCGTGGGCCACGCGCTCTCTGAACGCGGGTCCATGGGCACTGGCCCTTGGCCAGACAGAGTGAGGATGCGCTGCGAGGGGACGGTGGCGCATTCTCGTCCAACGCGACCCTGTGCGCCCGTCGTATGGCAGGCGGGATTGGGCCTCGCTGGTCCGGGAGGCTTCTTCAAGCTCTGCCGCTCCCACTGCCACCCGAGGGTGTGGCAGAGCCCAGCGGGGTCCAGGGATCGCTCAGAACCTCCAGGAGCCTTCTGCCTGAAGAGTCAAGTGACGCCTGAAGAGTCAGTGAAGATCAGAGTCTTCTAGCCTCTCTCCGTTTTCTGTTTTTAGAGGACTGCGGTCCTCCTTTCTGTATTCTTCTTTCTGTTCTGTAGTTCTTGTAACAAAGCAGTTCATAATAAATGAAAAGGGCTTTCCTGATTATCCAAGCCATGTACAGTGCTTTTGAGTTCTTTTTCTCCTTTCTTTGCGTTGTTCTGGAATGCTTGGATTTGTGTTTGAGTGCTGGCATTGACTTTGGCCAAAAGGGCTGGCTTTGGCCGAGACGAGATGCATTGTGCCGAGATGGACCCATTCCATTGGTCTCGGCTCGGCGGAGCTAGTTCGGCAATGGCCCTCTGACGGTGTATGAACCCGGACTCCAGAAAACTGTCCTTGGCCGGACTGCCTTGAGGGGTTTATGAACCCAGACTTTAGGAAAGGCTGAGTGTAGGAACTGCAAGCCTCTTACAAGGCGTAGAGCCTGTGTGCCCTGAGACACGGAAATTTTAGGAAAGGCTGAGTGTAGGAACTCGAAGCCGTTTCCAAGGCGTGGAGCCTGTGTGCCCTGAGACACGGAATTTTAGGAAAGGCTGAGTGTAGGAACTCGAAGCCGTTTCCAAGGCGTGGAGCCTGTGTGCCCTGAGACACGGAATTTTAGGAAAGGCTGAGTGTATGAACTCGAAGCCGTTTCCAAGGCGTGGAGCCTGTGTGCCCTGAGACACGGAATTTTAGGAAAGGCTGAGTGTAGGAACTCGAAGCCGTTTCCAAGGCGTGGAGCCTGTGTGCCCTGAGACACGGAATTTTAGGAAAGGCTGAGTGTAGGAACTCGAAGCCGTTTCCAAGGCGTGGAGCCTGTGTGCCCTGAGACACGGGATTTTAGGAAAGGCTGAGTGTAGGAACTCGAAGCCGTTTCCAAGGCGTTGAGCCTGTGTCGCCGGAGTCGACCAGAGATTGATGACAAGGCAAAAGCTGCTTTTTATTGATTCCGAAGTTCGTTACATCTTTAGAAATAAAACTTCTTCAAATGAGATGCATTCCACGGTCTCGGCAATGGCTTGCCATCCAAGTCTTCGAGCTTGTAGGCTGACTTTCCTGCCAGTGAAACTACTCTGAACGGGGCCGTGCCAGTTCGGGGCAAGCTTCCCCTCATTTGGTTCTCTGTCAGCTGGCAGGGTCTTCTTTAAAACGAGCTCCCCCGTGGTGAACCTTCTTTCCTTGACATTCTGATTGTATGCCCTGGCTAACCGTTGCTGGTAGTCGGTTAGTCTCAGGGCTGCTGCTTCACGTCGTTCGTACCGCCAGCTCTAGCTCCATTGCCAGGTTCGCTTCATTCCGACCTTGGTCGACCAGTTCTGTCCTCAGGGTAGGAAGGCCGATTTCTAGGGGAATGACAGCCTCCATCCCGTAGGCCAGAGAGAATGGTGTCGCCGAGGTGGACCTCCCTTGGAGTTGTCCTGTACGCCCAAGCACCGCTCGGAGCTCTTCTGTCCATCTGCCCTTTCCTTGTCCAGTCGCTTCTTGAGGCCGTCCAGGATCACTTTGTTGGAGACCTTCTGCCTGACCCATTACTACTTCTGTTGGATATGCCGGGGTGGAGTAATGTTTCTGATGCCATGTTCTTGGAGAGAAATCTCTGAAGTATTGGAATCGAACTGAGTCCCGTTATCCGAATTAGGGTTCGGGGGATTGCCGAACTCGTAAGGATGTTTTTCCAAACGAGGTTCCCTGGAGTCCCGGTCGGTGATGAGGAAGGACAACGGCTCAGCCATCTATCCACTTGGTGAAGTAGTCCGTAGCCACTATAGGCCATCTTTTGTTTCCCTGGAGCTCGGTGGAGAGGCCACCACAATGTCCAGGCCCCAATTGAAGCAAAGGGCCATTGACTAGAGAGGGGGGCTCAGATCCCTGTGCTGGCGGATGAAGTGGTGGGAGAACTTCTGGCATTTCTCGCATTTTCTGGCGTAGACCTGGGCGTCCTTCTGCATGTAGGGGCCACCAGTAACCCTGGCTGATTGCCCTGTAGGCCAATGAGCGGCCTCCTATATGGCTGCCGCAGATTCCTTCATGGATCTCGTACAGGAAGTCGTCCACCTTGGACGGGTGGACGCATTGGAGGTACGGGCCTGTGAAGGACTTCCTGTAGAGTTTTGCCTTCTGGAGAAGAGCCAAAAGCGGGCTGCCTTGAGCCTGACCTTGTGGGCTTCAGTCTTGTCCTCAGGGAGCTGGTCATCCTTCAGGTAGGCAACGATTGGATCCATCCAGCTGGGGCCGAGGTCAGCACAGAGGACAAGCCGAGATGACTGGAGTTCTAGACTCGACCTTGATACTGACCCGACCTCGATGGTCCTCTTCTTTCCTGCTTCGACAGCGGAGGCCAGGTTTGCAAGCGCATCTGCGTGCGTGTTGGTATCTCGGGAGATCTGCCTGACCTCGGCTTTCTGGAATTGGGAGAGTAAGCTTTTTTGCCAGGGCTAAGTAAGGCCGCCATCCCTGTCGTCCCTGGCCTGGTAGTCTCCAGCGAGCTGGCTAGTTACCAGTTGAGAATCGCTGAAGATTTCCAGGTGCTGGGCTCCGAGGACTCGGGCGCTGTTCAACCCCTGCGATCAGTGCTTCGTACTCTGCCTCATTGTTCGTTGCTTTGAAGTCGAGGTGAAAGCCTGCTCTATGACCAGTCCCTCTGGCGACTGGAGAACTATGCCGGCGCCAGCTCTCTTGGAGGTGGACGACCCGTCGACAAAGATCCTCCATGCCGAGGTGGGAGACTGCTGGACTTCTGTTTCTGCTGGCTCTTGCCCTGTGCCCCCAGTGCCGTGCCGAGCTGGGTCCTGAGCCTGGTTGGGGCAGGCGAATTCGACTATGAAGTCTGCCAGAATCTGGGCTTTGATTGCAGTTCGGGGACGGTACTGTATTGTCATACTGCCCCAATTCAAACTGCCCACTTTGATATGCGCCCTGAAAAGTCAGCTTTTTTGAACAAGGAACGGAGTGGGTGCTCCGTGATCACCACAATAGTGTGGGATTGAAATAATGGGAGAGCTTGCGGGAGGCGGTGACAAGAGCCAACGCAAGCTCTCCAACAGAAGGTACCTGGTCTCGGCATCGAGCAGGGTCTTTGCTCGTGTAATAGATCGGCTTTTGAACTCCCTCGTCCTCCCTGATGAGGACGGAGCTCACTGCGTGATCCGAGACCGCTAGGTATAAATACAGAATCTCCCCCCGAGTCGGGGTGGAGGAGTAATGGGGGTGACATCAAATAAGTTTTGAGTGCGGCCAATGCCTGGTCGCACTCGGGGTCCATTGGAACTTCAAATTTTTCCTCAAAAGCTGGAAGAAAGGCCTGCACTTATCTGATGAGCGGCTGATGAAGCGATTGAGTGCGGCGGCCATTCCCGTAAGCTTTGAACTTCCTTGTGGTGGAGGGACTCTGGATGTCCTGGATGGCGGTGATCTGGTCTGGATTGGCCTCTATCCCCCCCTCCGCGTCACCAAGCTGCCGAGAAACTTGCCAGAGGCTACGCCGAAAGGCGCACTTGGAAGCGTTGAGCTTGAGTTTGTAGGCGCGAAGGATGTTAAAGACTTGGCCGAGATCTACCAGGTGGTCGCTGGAGCGCACAGATTGACGACCATGTCGTCGATATACAACCTCCACGTTTGGCCGAGCTGGGCCTGGAACATCTTCGTGACGAGGCGCTGATAGGTCGCCCCCGCGTTCTTCAGCCCGAAGGGCATTACTTTAGTAGCAGTAAGTGCCGCGGGGGGTGATGAATGATGTTTTCTCCTCGTCGGAGCCCATAGAGAGGGGATCTGATGATAGCCGCGGTAGGCGTCGAGGAAGCTCATTCGGTCATGGCCAGCGGTGGCGTCAATCAGTTGGTCGATCTTCGGGAGGGGGAAACTGTCCTTAGGGCAAGCCCTGTTCAGGTCGGTGAAGTCTACGCACACCCTCCACTTTTCCAGGTTTCTTCTTGACGACCACCGTGTTGGCCAGCCATACCGGTGTACTGGACTTCCCGGATGGCCCCTGCTTTTAAAAGGCTGTAGACCTCTTCACGACCGCATCTGTCTGATGCAGCCCGGTTCCTGCGGGGACCCTATGAACCACTGGCTTGTGGTCAGGGGTCGACGCTTGAGATTGTGGCACATGAACCTCTCGGGTCGAACCCGGGCTATTCTCACTTGGGCTCCAAGCGAAGACGTCCACATTCTGCCTATCAAGAACCGAGAGAGTTCGGCCCTCTCTTCGTCCGACAGCGGGGTTGCCGATCCAGAAGAAAAGGTTCTGGGTCTGCCGGGTCTAGCCTGACCTAGGCTAGGTACTAGCATGATCTTCTTTTAAGGCGTCCTGCCTGCCGATCTCATCGAGGCCCTTTTCGAATTCGGCCAGGTTAAAGCGTCTTGGCCTCCTTTATGCTGGAACTGAGGCTAACACAGACACTTGAATGGCCTGCTGCTGGATCTCCCTTCACGAGTTGACTAAATCCAGCTGGGCCTTCTTCGTTCTCGTGGACGAATTTCAGCTTTGGTGGAAGGAGAGGGAACTGCCTCCAGCTTGTGGAGCCACGTCCTGCCCAGAATGACATTGTAGGGGGAGGGGCATCCACAACCAGAAAGTCGGCTGTCACGGAAGGCTCCGCCAACTTCGGTTTCCAAGGTGATTCTGCCCTTGGGGTAGACTGGCGTCGGCGGACAACCCAGCAGAGGTGCACGAACCTCCGTGAGGTCTGCTTCGGAAGAGTTTCATCCGTTTGAAGCAGTTGTAGTAGAGGACCTCGGAGGAGCTGCCGGAGTCGACGAGTGATCCTCTTTACGGTGAAGTCCTCTCAGCTCATGTGAGAAGCAGGGGGTCGTGTGTGAGGGGCCCTTGGACCCCCTCTAGATCTCGATCCGAGAAAACGAGATGGCTGGTTTGTTCTCGGCGGCTTTCTTGGATGCCGGGGCGAGGTCGGCTTTCATCACTTCTTTCTCGTGCGAAGCCCGCCTGGCTTCGGCACGGGTTTGGGAGCTTCCCCGGGACGAGGAAGCTGGAGCCGAGGACGCCAGATGGATCACATTGATGATCTTCTCTGAGTCCTCGCTGTCTGGAGCCGGGGCCGTGCTCTGGTGAACCCGGCCCTCGCTGCCGCCGGCATCACCCTCCTTGATGAACTCTGGAATGTGGCCCTCTTTGGCCAGCTTCTCCAGATACCACTGCAAAGACCTACATTCTTCAGTCTTGTGCCCGTTGCCCTTATGGAAGGCGCAGTGGAGCTTGCTCCGGGAGCCCTCGCTGGGTTCGTACTTCATGGGCGGGGGATACTTGAAGAACGGCTTGGATTTGATCTTCGCCAGGATGCGGTATATCGGCTCCTTGAAGACGACATTGACGCTCTGACTGGCGTTGGAGGTGGGGTGGGCTTCCAATTGCCCCCAGACCTGGACGACGAAGGCTTCGTCGACTGGAGGCCCAGTCCCGCTTGGACTCCTGCTTCTGGGAGGGCCTCCCGCCTCTTTGCCGAGGCTGGCTATTCTTCTGTTCGGGCTCTGGATGCCCGTCCCGATCCTTAGCTCGGATCTCTTCTTCCCGGGCGATGAAGCGCTTCACCCGGGACATTAACTCTGACATGGACTCTGGAGTGTCCCCGGCCAAGTCCTTCCGCACATCGCTGCCGGGGATCAGGGCATGCTGGAAGGCGTAGATGGATATCCCCTCCCTTGCGCCCTCAATCTGGCTGTAGATTGCCCAGAATCGGTGGGTGAACTTGGCAAGAGTTTCACCCTGCTTCATTCTTAGGGCGATAAGGTCCCCTTCCTTCTTGGGGACGACGGTGTATGCTTGGAACTTCTTCAGGAAGGAGAGCTGGAGCTCCTTCCAACTGGGAATGACTGCTCTGGGAGAGAGCAAAACCACTTCAGGGGGAGGTCACCCAAACTGGAGGAGAAGATCTTACAGTTTAGGTGGCCCTCATTTCCCCAGATAGACATCTTCTGGGAGAAGTGTCGGAGGTGTGCAGATGGTCGGACAGTCCGTCGTAGGGGACGAACCGCGGGACGGAGAACTTCCTGGGCAAGGGGGTGCGCTCGATTCCTTCGTGAAGGGAGAGCCCCCGAGATGTTGACCGCAGAGCTGCTTCTGGTCCCGCATGTCCAGGTTGTGCTGGAGAGCCCGCCTGACGCGCTTGTCGAACCACTCCTGCTCGTCGTCCTCCTCTGGAGTCTGAACTCTGGACTTTCGCTTGGGGCGGCTCGGACTGTGATGGCTATGAGTTCGGCCATCGCGACTATGGTGACTCCGGCTGTTGCTCGAGCCTTCGTCACGAATCTGGCCCCGTTTCTGGTCCAGATGATGTCTGAGGTCCTCACGAGGAGGCTGGGCTGCCTTGCTGGGAGCGCCCTTCTTTTTTCCTTGGGGCTCAGAGACCTCCCTCAAGGAGGCAGTTTGCACTGCCTTCAGCTGCTGCTGGAGCTTGCGAATCATCCGCTCTTGCTTCCGGAGTTGCTTCTGGAGGAGGGCAGCCTCGGGAGCCTCTCCGGGGGGTTGAGCGTGGCGCGTTTCTCCCACGGCCACGGCTTTGTCCTTCCGAGGACGCTGATGCTGATGCTCATCGCGTCCGGGTGGCGGGACCTCGTCCGCTGAGAGTGAGGTCTCGACTCCCTCTTGGAAAGGGATCTCGACAAAGAGTTGGGAGCCCAGGCGGCCCTCGCCTGCAGTCGTCCCTTGCACCACGCGGGACTGCCCCTGAGGAGGGACTTCCGCTGGAGTCGTGTCTTGCACGCGCGGGACTGCCCCTGAGGAGGGACTTCCGTTGGCGGTGGTGGCAGCGCGAGCGCTGCTCCTGAAGATTCTACGCCCTTCTTAGCTTTCGGAGGCATGGCTTCTGAAAGGATGAGGTTAGGAAGATTGGGAAGGTTTTGAGAGGTTTGGATGGCTGGGATATTTTTCCCACAGACGGCGCCAATTGTAGGTGCAGAAAATTATGACCCACAATAAGGGTGCCTTACAGGACTTATCCGTGAAGATGATGGTGTCTGAGATGTCTGGATGCCGTCCGAGAGCCTGAAAAGGAGTAGCAAACGGTCAGAGGACCCTGGCCTGAGCGGCGCAAGGCTCTCCGATGCCAAAGTCAGTGTATGAACTGGAACAATGGAAGGAGAGGGAGAGAGACAGAGTAAGGGCTCTGTGTATGGGATGTGCGTACCTTGCATGGTTTTGGGGTTATTTATAGAGGTGGATCGTATCTCTGAGAGGATCTGGTGTGGGTCCCATGATCTGACTGGGAAGTCATGATCAGCCCACAAAGTAATAAATGCGTCTAATCCGGCCCACTCAGCATTTAATGCCAGTCGGGTCAGCCCACATTGCATTAAATGCATGTCTTGTTGGGCCAGATTGTGTTGGGCGCCTTTGGCGGTAGGAATACCAGCGGATCTCCCTCGGGCCTTGCCCTGATGTGGCCTCAGCCGCTGGATGCTGCCACGTGGCGATCTGGCGAAGATAGTGGGCGGCTGGACGTCATATCTGTCCCACCAGCTCGTGACCCAATCCCTCCACGTGCCTGATGACGTGGAGGATGAGGGGTCCAAACGAAGGTTCTTTCTTGCCTCGGCTACTGTCCTGGCCTCTTCAGCCGAGGTAGCTTTAGCCGAGGTAGGGTTCTTTACTGAGATGGCATCCGGGCTGGCCTTGCCGAGATGGGATCTCTGCCGAGATGACGCCCGAAGCGGTCCAGTCCGGCGCCTGTGGCCTGGAGGTGTCCGATGTCGGCCAAGGCCTCTGCCCTGGTGGCCGGGAGGGATGGGATCGGAGCCACGTGGACGGCACGCGGATGGCACGTGAGGATGTTTAATCCCATCTGATGGCTATGATTAGCTTAATCCTGCAGCTCTGGAAATCTCCCCACACAGATATCATTCAACTTTAAGGCCATCCTAAATCGATGGTTGTAATAAGTTCTTTTAGGATCCAATGGCATATGTATGTTCCCACATGGCCCCACATGCTAATAGGCTCATCAATAATGCTTATGAGCTCACTCTGGGTATTAGATTCACTCTCTATCCTGCCTCTGTAGCTTATCTCTGTATCATGTGACAGTAAAAAAGAAAGAATAATAGCTAAATGGTTCCCTCCCTCTCGCGTCTATTAACTCTCTCTCTCTCTCTCTCTCTCTCTTCTCTCTCTCTCTCTCTCTCTCTCTGCTTCTTTCTGTTTCTGTTTCCACCTTCTATCCTAAACATGAAGGTGGTTCTAAAGTACTGCTGTGGAGGAATTATAAGTGTTTATAAGAACTAAAAAATCCAAATGAGAATCCAACTTTTAACAGGAGAAGGCATATATGAAAAATGCATCCATATGACCCAATGAAGAAATTGGAATGTTTCACGTACCTCAGTTTTCATAAACCAATATAAACAAAAATCAACTTTTCACTCAAGAAAAGAAATAAACAGAATAAGAAATAATTGAAAAAAGAAAAAATCTATATTTTATTGATAGAAGCCCGTGATAGTACACCCAAAACCGGAGCAACCAAGCATGTGAAGTAACACAAAAGAACTGGCTAGATCAAAGCAAGGACAAAAGGGCCCCTCTAGCTTTTTGGACAGACTCAACCATTTTTGCCCGTGTACAGAACTATAGGACTTCTCACATTGTGAACACCATCAGACCACACAAGTGAAGTAGAGATTACAGAGTTCACTGGCAATCCTTTACCAGCAACAGTAACAGTAAAAGATTGTTTCTCATTCAATGACTTGAATGAGATAACATTAGGGTTAACTGTTACTTGGAGTTGAGGATCTTCGCTCACTGTCGCCTTGTATGTGGATATTGGTGATCCGACGTTGGTGACTGATCTTGTGAAATTGTTTGAGAAAGATTTGTTTGCCTCAACTAGAAGTTGCATTGAAGGGTAATTCAAGTGCCTCGCAGTTCCAGTAACATTGCCACATGCGACCATCTTCCCTGAGATAAGCTGAATTTCTTTTGGGAGTAACCAACATTACATAATAATTGTATGTAGTCATCTTCTTGAGCGTCATACACTAGACCAGGATCAACAGCCTTCAATGGGTCAATTTGGCCAGCACCGTAGGCAAATTCAACTTCTGGATTTCTACTCGCGTTCATTGGAAAAGCTAAACGGAAAAAAAAATATCGGTAAACTTCCTCAGTTAGTAACCTAAATGTGAAAAACAAAGAGGATGAAAGGACACAAATGAGATATAAACATGCATAATAATGTACTAGTCTTCTGAAAATATTGAATCATTTCATGTTTTCCAGTGTTTGGTTGAGAACAAAATAAGCTTACCAGTAGTCATTAGAGCAGACTTGATAGCAGCAGGAGACCATTCAGGGTGAAATGAAATGTCTTAACATATGCAGCTGCACCTGCTACATGCGGGCATGCCATGGAAGTCCCCGATTTTATATGTATGTTTGACAAATCGTTTATTTGTTTGGTCCTTGTCAAAGAAGCGGCAGGTGGAAAAGCAGCAATAATGTCTACACCGGGAGCTGTTATATCGGGCTATGATAGAAGATAATGTTAGATGTCGTTTGATCTGTTTTGCTAAAATATTAGCTGCTTAGCCAATCATGAAATACCAACCTTGAGGAGGTCCGGTGAAATGGGGTTTGGTCCTCTTGAAGAGAAGGAAACAACTACCGGTGCTTTCATGTCAAGGATAGATTCAGCCTTCAGTATTTTTGCTTGTGGTTTCCTGTTGAATGAAGAACTACGTTAGAGAGTAAAAGGTTGAGGACAAGCTATAAGAAACCACTAAATTCCGAGGACTTCATTCCACTGGGAAGGATGACCCATCAAATTTATTTTTTTTTTTAGATGATTGTAGGAAATTTATTACGAATCATACAAATGGACGTTTGGTAATGTTAGAAGGTGATTAGCAATGGCAAGTGCTTACTTTGTGGTTTCAATGTATGACTTAATCTTGTTACCACTTCCTAAATCTAGTATTGTAGAAGGCAAAGCGAAAAGGGACGAATAATCAATATTTTCCCTTCCATCTTCCACGATTTGTCCCATAGCACCTGCTAACAAAGGTCCTTCACCTGCAGCAAAATTCTCACAGAAAACTATCTTTCCCTTCACCATTGTTCATCCAAACAGTGGGCCAAACAAGACCTGATCAAATAAAATAGGATTGTTACACTTTCAGCTCTTCTATTGTTGGAAAGAAAGAAGATAAAATTCAAAGAGTTGCCTTCAGGAAATATTTACCCTGCTGCAGCTGAACTGCAAGTGGAAGAGGCATTTGCTCCAAGTATTAAAGAAACTGTCTCCGTAGAATTGAAAGTGTTTATTGCGCGGCCCTGAAACTTATAATGTTAGTCATCGATTATATTCAATGCATATATATTTTCTATTGAGAAGCAATGGAGCCTCTCATTTTCTTAATTATATTCAATTGGAACAGTGATTTAAAATAATAATAAGAAAAAGGAGTCTAAATAGAATTATAGGGTTTTGGAAACCCTAATTGTATCTTGGGCCATATCATGAGCCACCATGATTAGGTAAACTTGTATCCTTTGTAATATCTGATAATGTTTTTCACAAAAGGCATCTATTTGTGCAGAATTTTTGTAACATTTGTGTTCATTTATTTCTATTTTGTAGGAAATGAAGGCTGAAGACTTTGTCTTCGATTAGTTCAATTTTTATTGTTTGGTGTGGCAGGACAATGTTTTTGGTGATATATTTATATATTAGTTTCTAACTGTTTTATAAGAATGCATAGAAATGATTTTCATCTCATGGGTTTCAATTTGTTTATCACCAAAATTACATAGAGTGCTTTCCCTTAAAAAAAAAAATGAAAATGTTAACAGGGAACAATAGAAAACCATTCTCTCTCAAAAACCACTTTCAGATTTTGTGAAAGATTCTTTTTGCATAAACTGAGGGATTTTTCTAATGCATTGAGTTTTAGTGTGGAATCAAAGGAGGTGAGAAATGGAGTATTTTTTGCTAGAGTTGCATGAAATCCTCATTTGGCACCTATCAAAGAAATCTCCTCTTACATTTAAAATGATGCCATGAGCTTCATGTGATCTTCATTTGTATGCTAACAAGACAGTCTTTGGTTCTCAGTGTAAAAATCATTTTTTACATCTCATTTCATTGAAACAATTGATGATCTTTATCCTAGTTTAAGAAAAGCTCAGTTCAAATTGTCATCCCTAATTCCCTATGCCAACTTGATCCAAATCGAAAAACATTTAAGTTGAATATATACGTCTAATTAGAGTTTGAGAAAAAAAAATGATCAAACTTGACTAGACATGTTTAGAGAAAATTAAACTACTTAGTTTGATGTTGATCACCAGAATAGTTGTGCCATTGCCAGTGACGACTTTTGTGACAATCTCCCGGTCAATGCTACTCGCAGCAACAGTGAAAGTCCATGGAGCAACACTTTTTAAGGTTTGAGGTTGAGGACCACTATTACCAGCCGAATTCGAGGTAAGTATACCCTTCACCATGGCATGAAATGCACCATGGCCAAAGTATCTTCGGAGTATTTGAATGCCAGATCGGGCCCAAGAGAAATGGAGAGATATCGACACCATCGGCAATGGCATCATCAAAAGCGGCTAAAATGCTTTCATCTGAGCAGCCTTGCAAGGTGCAAACTTTGTACTTGCGATCCTTGCAGATGGAACTGCACCCCTTGCGGTGCCTTCTGCAATACCAAAGAGACTAACTCCTTTCACTTCACGGCCGGCCACTGTTGATGCAGTGTGTGTGCCATGACCTAGTACGTCCCTTGGTGTATGCTCTTCCTTAGGAAGTAGTTGTTTGTAATACCGAGCTCCAATCAACTTGCTGGAAATTATACTTTCAATGAGTTACAGACCAGATATATAAAACTCAATAAGACTTGATTTGATTAGTGTAGTTTAAAACTCAAGTTGACTTAGCGTAGTCAACTCAATTGACTTATTCATGTGAGTACCTCAAGTTGACCAAGTTTACTAAATGAGACAGCCAAGTTACTCAACAGGATTTAAAAGCAATTGAGTTTTGGGTAATAAAACACTCTGTGGATGTGAAATGATTTGGCAATATAGAGGATCGTCCATATCTAGTAGCTTTTTTCCCCTGGAAGGTTTGACCGTTTGGGTATAGTACATTGATATCTCTTAATGCCCTACTGTTGATTCATTGAAGTATCAGAATAATTATATCCATTGCATTGGTGTGGTAGGCACATTGACTATCTCATTAGGGGTTTTAGTTTTTCTCACCTGGTAGAAAGACATTTGTCAGCCTAAAAAGAAAATGTTCTTTGTACACTTACTAGTTTAGTGCATATCTGGTGTTCAAAATTAAACCATGGAAAATGCAGTCTTCAGTTTCTTATTTCTGGAAAAAATGGGTACCACATGAACAAATTTCCGCGCAAATTTTTCAGTCACGAGTGGGCATTAGATTACTCATCAGGGTACGTAGTTGAAATAGAAATTGTATTGAGAAAAAGATTACTTGTTGCAGGTGAAATTCCCATCTGTTTGGCAATGCCTTTCCATTTCTTTGGTGGAGGACCGAATCCTTCATCACTGAAGCTTTCAGACTCAGGCCACATCCACTGTCAAAAAGACCAACAATGACATCGCTCTCCTTCTCTGGCATTCTTTTCACTGTCCCTGGGAAACCAATGAATCCCATGACCTTGTTGTGTGAAGCTCGTGAGTTTTACTTGGGAAAACAGATACCACACCTTCCATCCCTGCGTAATGTCATTATTAAGTTGATGGTATTATGGAGTAGCATGGAATTTTCAATTTTTAGTTTCTTACTTGCAATCTTTTGTTGTT